>JAIUZE010011080.1:0-43833 GCA_022085475.1 Heliosperma pusillum
TTCCTAATCTTAACCTGGCCAGATTCTCGGAATACACATTTTCCGATTCGACATGCGATGACGTTTCGCATCCAAGACTCGGTCTTACAAAAGAAAACGCCGAGTACCCCAAATTCGGTAGATCAATTCACGAAAGAGGCGGAAAAGAGCTCAAGCCTCATAACAAGCGGTACGCTACATGCAAATAACACCACCTCGCAAGTACACAACATTTGACGGCCGTGTCGATCAACGCAATGCGTTCAACTCCCAACAACGTCGTCGTATGCCCACTAACACATGCATTTAAGCAGTAGGATACCTCTCCGTTCCGACATTCCAGCCTTACGAACGGGAAGGTAGCCAAGGGAATGAGAGTACAAAGCACAAGACAAAATAATGCTTAAACCGTAACATTTGTGAAAACCGACTCAAAGTGGGACATAGCAAAAACCATCTCAAAACATGTGATACAAGCGAATGAAATATCATATATCCAAAACATGAATATTATAAGTCACTACGTAAAATTATACGATAAACGGATCATGCGAACTATTATAAATTACGAGTTTTAGAAATTATAGGAAAAGATCACAGCCGTGTTCCAGGCCGGGTAGGGGACCGGTGGCCGGTGGGCCGGCTCAGAACACAGGCAAAAATCCAAAAATCATAGAAAACAGAGAAATGTAGTCTAGGCCGGTCAGGGGACCGGCGGCCGGTGGACCGGCACAGAGCACCTCATCATACAAAATCCAATTTTCCAAAAATGTTACTGGAGTGTTCCCAGCCGGTTGGCAGACCGGCAGCCGGTCGACCGGCCAGGAACACCAGTTCATCCGTGAGCTTCCTTTACATGTTCAATCCATTTCAATTCTCATAAATCCATTTTAATAATTATCAACAATCAATATACATCATCAACAATCATCATATAACAACATTCATTAATCATACCATGAATTCTAGGCTTCCTAATCGTATTCTAATACGATTTCTAGCATATAAAGTATGTAAAACACGTAAATGATATCGAGTAACCCTTCACCGTTACCTTTAAGCGTCTTTACTAATCGTCAAGCTCCTCTTCAATAAGGTAGTGGTCTTTGTCGGGATCTTGGAGGTCACCACCTACATATAGATCATAAAAGATGAATGAAATTCATCTTGAGAAAGACGGAAAGATTGAAAAGCGAGAAAGACGATAATTTTATTATCAAAACGGATAGAGGAAGGTAAGGGGAGAAGAATGAGACGAACTTACGTGAATTCTATCAAGTAACGAAAGAGATACGGAGGTTCGAAGATTGAAAAATGGATGGAGGCAAGGGTTTTGAACTTTCTTAAAGAGGAAGAAATGTGTGTTTGAGTTTGAGTAGGAAAAATAGGTTAAGGAGTATGAGTATAAGTAAGGAAAAAGTCAACTAAAAGTCAAACTCGCCTTAAGACGGGATTCTCATGGAATCTCGCAGAAATTCCAAATACGAACTCGGAAAATCTAAATTCGACTCGAAACTTAAAATTATAAATTAAAACTTAAATTTGCTGAAAAGATTTCGTAAAATATTTCTAATAGAAAAATAGGGTACATTTCCGGGTGTTACATCATATATTCAATTAATGGTATGATTCCAGTGAATCAGAGATAAGATAGTTAAAACTATCTCTTTTGAATGTCGAAGGCAACCTAATTTGAAGACTTCATATAAATTTAGTTTGTTCCATTTTCAAATGTTAAAAATTAAACATCACATCAGCTAATTGTGATAATAAATTTCTCATCACTCGGACCAACCAACTCTACCCTTATTTTTCATGATATTATTTTTAATTAGATATGATACTTAAAAATTAATTGTACCTGTCTACAATTTAGTTTATCACGTCGCAAGTCAAGATTTTATGAGTGTTGACCCTGAAAAAAATGTATGAGACTTTGTTTGGCCAAATTAGTTGAACAGTTAATTTAATCTAAAGAGCTTAAGCTTGAAAGTTAGCTTAAAAGCTAAAAGTTAGGAGTTGATTAGATAGCTGATATTATTAAAATTGTTTGACAAACTAACTAAAAAGGTAAGTAGGTAACTACTATTATCAATCAAAGTGGCTTGAGTGTAGTGGAGCGCGTGAGCGCCTCAAAGCGTTGCAATGACAACGAATTGAGAGGTCCCGGGTTTGACTGCCCACATGGGAGTGTTGCGGTATTACCTATCATCAAGGGTAACCTTAATGACTTACCTAATCCTCAGACTGGGTGTTCGGGTGTTTCCTTGGTCACAAAAAAAAAAAAACTACTATTATTAGATACTCTATTTTTAGTGTCAGCAGGACCAAATACTATAGTCCTATTAACCAAACTCTTTAGTGGGCTAATTACCCATATATGATTGGCCCGTTATCTTGACTTAGTAATACACTAATACATGTATGTATATACTGGGCCATTGACATGTTCTAGGTTTACGGTGGCCCGTTGATATGTTGCTAACGCAACTCGATGCCTTAAAGGCTTAAAGCTGAAACATAGGGAAGAAATGTAACCCAATAGGTAAAAGCCCACTTAAGTATCTTTGGGCTCAACTTACGCTAGCTATTCCTTAGATACAATCATATTACACAGATGGTAGTGTAGGACCATTTTTCACTTAAGACTAGTTCATTAACCAAAAGTCCAAATAAATTACTTAATAAATTTGTAAAGAGGTATTTTATTTTCATAACCTAAAATTTTATATTGATAATATGTACATCTAAATATGTTATTTTTCATCATAAAATGTTGGGTTGTTAATATAAAATTAAAATATAAATAAAATAAAATATTATTCTTGGACTTCTCTCATATTGGGTCAGTCATATGCTATAAGACGGTGCTATAGGAAAGTTGCTGCATAGTTTATATGTCTTCCTAAACTAACAGTTTTTTATTTTTATTTTGAAATCAAATAGCTATAATCTCGTACACTAATCAAATCTAAAACCTTCATAAACGAAAACATGAAGTCCAAAAAAAACATATGTTTGATCGCGAAAATTATTACGCTTTTTATCATGGTCTTGTTGGTCTCAAGTCTGTTTTGAAAGTATTACCTACACAGTTGGCACGGTTTGTTTATAAACAAAATTAATTAAAAATTATTTTTCCTGATATATACTATCCAAAAAATCACAATGAAATTTGTCTAAGAGAATTTGTAAGTTAATTTGTTTGAAAAGTTACTAATTAACGTAGAAGATTTTGAAAAATTGTTACTCGCGTTCTTAGCAACAAAGTTTATCTCATTAACTCTTTGCTTATGAACAATGATAATGCCATTACTATTTTTACTAATGCTACTCAATTTATGAGAGAGTGATTAGTAAGATATCCGTATAGTTTACTTGTATTTGAGAGGCATTAGTAAAAACAGTAGTAGCATTATCATTGTCCAGGCTTATGTTCCACACCTCCCTGAAATAAGGGGCATTCGTTAACGCTCATAGTTTCATTATAGTTAGAATATATAACCATAAGCTTAAATCAATGATTGGAGTCCCAATACCGATTTTATACCTTAACATGCTCCCTTGTACAAATATCTTTTGGGCTTGAAGTGTGGATGCAACAATAAACTTACCTCATCCCTGGTGTTAATATTCCACGGGCGATGAGATATAAACCTGTGACCATTTAGCCATAATGGCTCTAATACCATGTCACGAAAGCATTTCATCTAAAAGTTTCTACTTAAGGTTAAAGTTTCATAATCGATTTTATATTCTAACAAATACATGTTTGCTCCTCATTTTTTCCAAGTACACAACTATGCAAGTACCTACTACAAAGTCTAGTAATCAAATTACAAAGCATGTATGGCCAATAATTCTATTAGGAAAAGTATGAATTGAAAATATAACATATTAGCTTGTAATAACTTTACTTAATATAACTTTACTTAATAAGTGTATTTGATATATTACCATCACTAATTCACTAATAGAATGCACAATTATTATAAACTCTTTGTTTGTGCTACAATTACAATGTACTTACAAGAGATCAAGTGATCAACTGATATTGGATTGTTTCAAATCAATTATCATCTAAAGCATAAATTATAGATGGATTAATATTATCGTAGATGGACATATTCTTCTTTGAGACGAGTATACCGGTTTAAACAAAAAACGAGTTAAACAAATAACACTTTTGTAGCGCCAACCACCTAAAAATTAGTACTATTCAAATTGGTCCCTAATATCATCGGGTGGTGATATACTGATATTTAAATCCGTTTAAACGGAAATGTTCCTCTTAAGTGAGACTAGCTGTTTACTGAGTTACCTATGAGTAAAAAATAAAAGTGAGCAGTAGATGAAGGATGAAAATGTATTGTTTCAAATTTCAATGCAGTTTATCGAAATGTGGCCCCTCTGACTCCCAGAAAAAGGCATAGTAGTGAGTACTGAGTAGCAATTTTTTTTAGAAAATCCAATTTTTGCCTATTTATTGTCTCACCATAACTAACTTCACTCCCAAGAATTGGCAAGACTTTGTGGCGTTAACATCCATAAACTACAAATTTCAAAACATCTTCATCAATCTTAAATTTTTGTAGGCATAAAAGAGTCTACAAGACTCAACCTAGCTTTAGAAGAAATGTGGGATATCGATTCGGGTTGGAAATGGGAAATTTTCGCGGAATACCTTCCAAGCCATGCTCTTCAAACGATAGCGAGTTTTGACCTTGTACCGGATGGTGAATGCAATGACAGCTTGTTTTGGGAGCCCTCCTCTACAGGAAAATTCACAATAAAATCTGCTATGGACCTACTTAAGAATGAAACTGTGTTGACCCCTAGCAACCTTTGGAAATTGCCCTGGAAAATTCATGCCCCCCAACGAATGAGATTATTTGTTTGGTTATTGTTTCATGACCGTCTAATGACCAATTCAAACAGAATTAGAAGGGGTCTAACTGATGATGCGAGATGCCAAGCTTGCAATGCGACAGAGAAAATGACCCTTCACCTCCTACGAGAATGCCCAGAAGCAAAAAAAGTTTGGAGAATGATTCATGGAGGCATTTTGGAATCTGACTCTTTTTCATTACCTTTGACTGAGTGGCTGGTTTCAAATCTAACATGTTCTAACAATTTGGGAATAGAGCACTGGCCAACTATCTTTACCATCACAACCTGGTGGATTTGGAGGTGGAGAAATGAGCGTGTTTTCAGAAGTTCCATAGGTAATGCAACACCTTCTTATCAGTTCTTAATCCAGAGGTTTGAGGAAGTTAAAAGAGCTATGCTAAAAGACGAGTTCTTCTTTGGAAAAAAGAGTAACAGGAAGAAAGAAATTCTCGTGCGCTGGGTGCCACCGCCTTTTGACTGGATTGTTCTAAATATTGACGGTGCCTCAAGAGGAAACCCAGGTCTCGCTGGAGGAGGAAGAATTTTTCGTGACAGTACAGGAAAATTCATGAAGGCTTTTGCAGAAAAATTGGGGGTAAGTTCCTGTACTAAAGCCGAATTGATGGCGCTTCGTCGAGGACTAGTATTAGCTCGTGATCTTAACTTGTCCAAACTTCTGATACAAACGGACTCACAAGTGCTCCTACATTTTCTCAACGATACGGAGTTGAACCTGGCTTATCAACATCTCGTCTCCAATTGCAAAGAAAGAATTACACAATCGAACTGGCAAGTGAAGGTTATTCACGTTTATCGCGAGGCTAATTCCGCTGCGGATTGGCTAGCGAATAAAGGGGTTGATCAAGAGGTTAATTTGGCGATTTTCGATGTTCCGCCCGTAGGACTCCAAACAACGTTGGCCTCGGATCTTAGCGGAGTGGCTGTACCTCGCTTTGTTCCTTTGGTAGAATGAAGATAGGATAGATTGTCCTAGCCTCTGTTTTATTTTTATTTATCTTGTTTTTCTATTTTTTTTTACCCTTATAATGGTTAATCCCATATTTGTCACCAAAAAAAAATATTATCATTCTATCAATACATTAAATAACTACTTATTCTGTCTGTTTTGAGTCAATAGTTTAATAAAAGTTTAATAAATTAACATAAACTATTCACTGATATAGAGGAAGTAAACAAGTATGGCCTTCTTAGTTTAAACTTTTCAATCATCTGAAAATATGGAATAACACGCACCTTTAGATCATTGAGCGCATTAAAAGTTGTTAAAAATCAGCAAAACAAATGGGTTTGATCTATGTGAAGAAACCAATATAAATACCCATATGTGAGTATCCCACATTGATAAAAGGGAAGAGAGTTTAACACTCTATACGGCAAAGAGTTACTTCATGATCTATAGCCAATTAGTTGGGGGAGATTGGTGTTTTGTGATGGCTGTGGAGGGTGGAAAGAGGAGGTGAGCATATGGAGGTAATGCATTATTTGAGGGGGAGGTAGGTAACTATTACTCCCTTAATGGAGGGACTAGTACACTATATTTCTCCATTTCTATCCATTTCCATCTCCAACCCCCGTCACTTAATTACCTCCATTTTTTAGTTCATTTAAGTTCTATTACTCCCGTAATAATTACTCACATCCCAAACAAGCCCTAAGTCTTGATCTTTTAAGTTGTACACTATAATTTTCAGAATTCTATGTTGACATATATTAGCTTCCTTCAACTCCACTCTACCATATTCACTTTTATACACTATTCATGTGTGAACATCTAATTACATTTTTCTCTCAATAAACAAGTGAAAATATATTCATGTGTGATCTTGTTTGATTCGTCTTTACGAGTACATTATAAATATCTAACTTTTATAATTTTTGCAAATGTAGCTAACGATATTTACAGCGTAAAACACGCGTTGACAAACGTGAAAAAGTAAAGTGGTAGAGTGAAGTTGAATGGAGGGTGGTATTGTATATTGTGAACTTTGTACATAAGTTTGAACCATAACTTGTGGATAGTCTTTACTAATTTAGTTCGTTAGTCGATCTAGTAAGTCACTCACTAAACAAGTCAATTATTCTTAAGCTATCTATGGAACCTATCGAACCAGTAATCAGTGGGAGAAGGTTAGCGATTTGTGATGTATCTATTTAGATAAGTCTATAATAAATATATAAAATTATGGGATAGACGGTATAATATACTCCATATTTCGTAAAGGTACATCTAGTAAGTGCTACGCTCCACTTAGGGGTGTTCATAGGCCCAGAACCGCCTTTTTCAATACTGCGTAGCTCCGATACATGTGTGGCATGGACGCACGGTCTCCTAATAAAAGAGTAGCATGAAAACCAATCTATAAACACAAATGACAACCCGAAGAATAAGTTAGTCAGTTAAGTTAGAATAAAAAGCTTCTCTCTTTACCCAAATGCATGCATGACGACAAGAAGAGAGAAACCCTACGAATACAAACAACAATATATATTACCTTTAATTTTCACACATTCTATAGCTATCATTATTCATGTTAAAAAAGTGAAAAACAAATAGTTTATTCCAAAGGATTCTATGACAAACGTAACTTTCCTTATAACTTAAGGACAATTAGGGCATCTCCTTTTTATTTCACTTCTTAATCAAAAGGATAAAAAAAGAAAGAAGTTTCATAATAATTAGACAAATAAAATAAAACCCCACAAAACAAAAGCACGTATCCAATGTCCTTTAGAACCCCCCCTCTTCTTTCAGCCCTTTTGAGGTGTTTTTCATGAAGAGTAGTCATTATTCATGATTTTTATTTTTGCTTTTTTTTCCAAATTATATCCCTAACGTACGTTAAATCTTCTTCAAATTTTGTTGTCTTATAAGTTATAACACGACGTAACCTAACGTAAACTTTTTTTAAGAAATTATGTTTAATGTTTTGTATGGATTAGTTTATTTGTTTAATTTGGATGTACTCGCTTGTATTGCTCCCACGTTGTGTATGAGTGTAGGACGATATGATATATATGTAGCTATATATATATTCTGCAAAAGCTTTATTTGCGATGTTGAGAGTTAAGTGTTACGGAGTAGTATTTATCTACATTCTATAAAGTAAGTGTAAATTATTGACTGAAATGGATGAGTAACAGTAGACTAGTAGTAGAATGATAGTTAAAGTTACACGATCAAATGATCAGAGTTCCATACTTCTAAACACGCCATATTGGTAAAAAAAAAAAGTGGCAAGTATGTGACGCATTGATAAAAAAAGTAAAAAAATTACACATGCGACAAATTGGTAAAAAAGTAGAGTATAAGTGCCAGATTGGTAAAAAAATGCAAATAAATTTTTTTACCGATATGGCCATTAGGTATCTCACCATATGTCGACATGGTAATTAAATACTCCCTTTGTTCTGGTCATTTGTTAACCTAATCTATGTATGAGTGTCTTATCCGTTTATTTATCTTCATATATTGTGAATGATTTTTATGTGTAAATTGATCACCCATAGATCTCTATATCGTCTACTTGTCATTTATACCGTTATAATTCACAAATGATCACATTCTTTGTCCTTGGTCTTTGTGTGTAAATTAAAGTATAGATAAGCAAATGACCGGGACGGTCGGCCGGAGGGAGTACAAAATACATCAAATAGGTCTTTTGATTTATTAACTACGCTTATGAAGAGAGTTTCATTGTTTAAGTTATGGAACGATTTGACCCTTGATAATTTTCACTTAGTGGAAAACATCTGTGTTATATTATGAGCTTATTATGATCACTTTACTTCTTTAGCCATGTGAATTGACTTGGTTGGTCTTCAATGTCCAAGTGAACTGTAAATCACTAGGAAATGTATGAATATTAATCAACTAATGTTGTTCATTAGATGGAGTAAGTTGAGCGACAAAATCTACTATACGTGCACTTGTTGAGTGAAAAGATCATTTGACATTTTAGGCCACAAAAAAACTCAATTTAAGTCAACGACAAATATGGTATCCTAACTTCAACTACCACCATATTTGCTTACTTTACACATTACAAATGTTGAAAATTATGAGCATACCACTTTGGACTCTCCATCACTTCACCATTATTGGAATAATTTGTCCTCCAATTTAGAGTTTCTATCGACTATACCATTTTTTCGCTAATAATTTTTGTTTAAGACGAACATAGTTGTTTTAAATAATAAAACATGATTAAATGAGTGAGCCAAATAACAAAATATCTAGGAAATAACAAACTCTTATTTCATTTGGTTATATTAGGTATTGTATTTGAGCTGTTTACATTTAAGACATGTATAATTGTCTTAAATGAGACTAATCATTTTCCCTTATTTATTGGCTAATTTAATTGATTTTAGTCGTTACTCGTCAGTGATCTTATAATATGGGTAGAAATATGTCAACGCTAATACCAGCTTCGTGATTGTTTTGATTTATTGTATATTTTTTCTGTTGGAAAAAAAATACTCCCTCCTAGTTTACATGTTATTCCCTTTTCTTTTGTACACAAGGATTAAGAAAGTGAATTTGAACCACATAAAACACACTACCCCACGTACAATTGAATTTGGATCACACAAAAGCTTCCGAATAAGAAAAGAGGGAACAACACCAAACTAAGATCAATAAAGAAATAGGGAACAACAATCAAACTAGGAGGGAGTATATAATTCAATAAATTTAAACTTTTTCCCGTAAAAGTCACCAGATCTAATATAGATGAATAAGATTTACCTTCTCAATATACATCATTAAGGTAATGGTTGCAAGTCATTTAATTTATTAAATTTTACAGCTTAACATTCACTGTATTTTAACACACAAAAAATTTGGGTTTTTCTAAACAATAATCCAGTTTTATACATAGACATGCGTTTGTGTTGAAAAATGTAATTGTAGCCAAGTTCTAATAATACATTCTCCGTATGACATGCAGAGTAATTCTTGTATCCTCCCGGAGTACGGTACTCTTTACACCGAAATAATGATAATATTCCGCTTTATTTTTCATCTTTTAAATGTGAGAAGGACTATAATAAGGAGGACACGAGAATTTTTCTGACATACGAGTATATTATAGCTTGATTGATCGTATTCTTCCTCAAAAATTGGATGGGGACACCGACAGGCTATTTATTTGTTGTTATATTTTCGTCTTGGGGAAAAAGGATTATACATCAGAGGTACTACCTCAGACTAGTATAAATTTGAGTTTTTGTGCATTTTTTCGAGCATTTTAAATTTTATATGTGATGTTTTTTTAGTTTTATTATAATTTAATTGAGCTTAATATTCAAATTAATGAACTCAAAAACTTTATAGTAAAATTCATAATTTTTAATACTAAACTCAAAAACTTTATTATAAAACTCGAAAACTATCCGGATTCTTCTTATCAATACTGTCGATGTTTCTACTTCAGGTAGTCGAAGAACGTACCCGATTTAACTTTTATCAACTGTGGACGAGCAAGGATTTACTCGAAGCATCGCATCGGGATACTGTTCATCTTGGATGTGGTCTTAAGCATCTCCACATTACTTGCTAAAGGGTTAATACGCAAGTAGATACAAAAATTACAAATGTACACGTAATATTGACAAAAACTCTGCACCTAAATAATTAAATTTAAACAATAATAACGACAAAAACACAAGTCTGACCAAAAAGAAACTCTACAAAAATTAAAAGCCTACATTTTTTTTATAAATTCGTATTATATGATGTCTCACATAGTCACATACTTCCTCCATTCAACTCCACTCTACCAAAATTTTTTTTCACATTTGCCGAGACGTATTTTACACGGTAAATATCGTTAGCTACGTGTTTGCAAAAATTATAAAAGTTAGATATTAATAATGTACTCGTAAAGACGAATCAAACAAGATCACACATAAATATATTTTTTACTTATATATTGAGAGAAAATTGCAATTATATGATCGCTTTTGAATAGTGTACAAAAAAGAAAGTGGTAGAGTGGAGTTGAATGGAGGAAGTATGATATATAATGAGCACAAATTCTTGTTTGTGACGGGTAGTATCCGTCACAAGCTTGTGACGGGTACCACTTCCCCTCACAAATGACCCATTTAAGGGAAAAGGGGAAGCACATGGGGGGTGCCCCACATGTTCCTTCTACCCATTTTGTTAGAGGAAAAACCCGTCGCAAGGTTCGACCCGTCACAAGGGAGACCTACTGTATAATGAGGAGAAACTAAAGTATGAGTCAATCATTTTATCAACTACTGGTATGATTTTAGGATTGAAATTTGTACTTATAAATGGATTATGTATTTTCTTTGTAGGATGAGACCTCCTCACATAAATAAATAATTTTTTTTTATGTATTTTTTTGTCAAACAAAACCTTTGAAAAACATTGTTTGCGAAATACTATCGTTAAAAAATGTCAAACACAACCGTTAATATAATGTTTTTTGCCAAACACGACATTTTGACCGGATTCCATCAACATAAAAGCATCAACATAAATCGGGTTTCAGGTGACATTTGGGTGGTGTAATTCAGGTCACATTCGGGTTAGCCTTTTCGAATCGCGTAAATTGGATTGGGTTACTTTTGCCAGGTGTACTCACAACCGGTTAAAATATATAGTATATATCTTTTGTCTCATCCATTTATCATCAGACCTCACACAAGATATGTTATTTTAATCAATCGTGAGATAATAAAGAAAGAAAGTTGAAGGTGGATAAAAATCCTCCACTATTTAAATACAAATCCTAATGATAATTTATAAATAGAATAGTACTAATACCATATAATAGAATTATGAGGTGATAAGTGTATCACAAATTCTTATTTGTGGTGTTAAGTTTGTAACAGATCTCCATGTCGCAAATGAGACTTGCTGCGAAGGTATAACCTTAGGCGGCAGAGCTATAGCCCATAGGGGCCCAAACATATATACTAATCTTAGTGAGTATAATGGTACTTAAATGAGAAGTACTTGTATCTAACAAATCCAATACAAATGGAAGAAACCATGCTGAGAACAAAGGACAAAGAGGTGAGACGGTGACCAACTCCCACTTGCTTCCCAACAAGAGATTATAATTTCGCATTTTGAGATCAGTTACATGTCCCATTTCTCTCCCTTCTCCCATTAAACACTTCTCCTTAGTTTCACAATTCTTTTCTAAAATTTTAAAAATTATATTCGAATTCTGTGGTTTAACAAGCAAGTAGTCAGTCTTACTTCCAATCGTTGTAAGTTATAACGAATGTGTGAAAAGCACCATTAACTAAAAAGAATGATTGGTTTGGACGGAGTTATCCTCCTGTTGAAACTATTTTTGTTTACAATTGTTGTATACAAGAATTTGTCATAAGCCTAAATGCAAATGATTAGAACCATTATATTGACATGAAATACAAGTGAGATATTAATATGTAATAAAAAAAACAACCAAATAGCAAAAGTTAGTATTTTAGAGGCGGTGAGTGACGGATTAGTTTTTATGGTGTATAAAATTCACTTTTCAATACTTTATACAAAGAATACAATTTCTAATTGAAATGGACTTACGATACATGATAGTGCAAAATATTGTTTGATAAGTAACATTGATTACAGAGTATTATAATTTTGAGAATTTTCGACTACCAAGGTCTATGTTTGGCCGATACGATTGGTATCTAATTGATTAACCTTATATTGACTGATAAGCCGCTGATAAAAGACCGACAAAACATAACTTCAACCATGTTATAATTATTGATCCGACCCTTTAGTGCTCTAACCTGCACCTTCGACTCGATTAAGAAGTTTGAGTCAAGGAATCCCGGACTCAACATCACCCAACCATCTCGACCCGAAACATAACCAACCCGAGTGACCCAATCATCAACTACTCCATATAATATTGGTGCTCATAGCCCTCATATTACATACCGCACATGCCAAGTACTTTATCTTCCCTCTAATTTGTCCCTTTCTTAGTAACAATCTTCTTTCCAACATACAAAACTCAACCCTTTTGGAGTGTTTCACATTCTAGGATTCTGAGTTTTTAACTTTTTACAAAGGGTCACATACATGTAATATTATGTATTTGACTTATGTTGTGTGTAACATTTGCAACTCACTCTATAATTTCTATAGATACATCTTTTGATGCAAAAAAGTTTCCTCCATTTGCCAAAAAGCTTCAAGATTTGGTAACCTTTCTTCTCACATTATAAGAAAATAGTCTCTAAATTAGTCACATTGGTCAAAAAGGATAATCTTTATTATTATATATATTTAATGAACTGTATAATATAAGGTACTATTAACAGATAATAATGCTATTTATATTTGCTTGACAGTCACCATTATTATTACCTCTGCAATAACAGTGAAACTGTCTTTTTTTACCCTCCTTATTATTCTCTGCAGATTTTGCTTCTTATAATGGAGTTATGCTACTAAAAATGTAAAAAGAAGACAAATTTGTCTGCTTTTTTTACCAATCTGAAATATAGAAGTTGTTTTCACACTTGGGTATTGCCAAAGTTTCAATCTTGCATAAGTTTTTGGCTGTTTTGAGCATAAAATAGTCCAATTTATTGTCATTGTGATTCTGGGTTTCTGAAGATGGTGGGTTTAGATGCCATTGAAGATGGTAAAGTTCATAAAATCAGTACTATTCCTAGACATCAGCGTTCAAAGAGGTATACTGATCTTCATTTTTCATCATTTGGTTCTCATTTTAATTTTTGTTTCGCATTAATTATTGTGTAAGACTGTCTTACAGGGCGTGACAGTCATTTAGTGATAGTAATAAATCACAAATTCTCATTTCAGGAGTCGAAAATGATCGTCTGAAATGAGACTTGCTGGTAATAGGTGTATTCAATGAAGTAACCGTCTTACACTGTGAGACGATCTTTAAATCCAATGGAACTTTAGCAATGTTTTGTGGGTTTGAGTTGAGTTGAGATGTGGGTGTGGGACTGTGGGTGTGTGCATCAATTGAGTTATTGTGTTGAAATTGATGTAGGGAATTAAAGGGACAACATGTTAAGGAAGATCATTAAATTCTCTCCTTCTTGCAGTGTCATACACATTTACTGACCACATTAATTACTTGATACGAAGTAATTTGGTAGCCCTCATTAATAAGTTGATTGGTAGAATTAATAGCTTCTGCATAAAAGATTTTGGTAACCAAATAGGCAAATATGGGATTCTGTTGTGAAAAAATAAATACAATATTTGAGATAGTTTAGCCTGGGTTCTTACTCAAAATCTCATTTGAAACCGTCATAAGCCGCTTAAGTTGTTAGCTAATGACTAAGTTGTAAGCTTAAGACCGTCTTAAGAAAGACGAACCCGTGTTGTTGAATTGTTTCCATTA
Source organism: Heliosperma pusillum (assembly GCA_022085475.1). Classification (NCBI taxonomy): domain Eukaryota; kingdom Viridiplantae; phylum Streptophyta; class Magnoliopsida; order Caryophyllales; family Caryophyllaceae; genus Heliosperma; species Heliosperma pusillum. The sequence continues at coordinate 14,271 of JAIUZE010011080.1, forward strand.
CATGGGTTTTTATTTATTTATTAAAATTTGAATCTTAGTTAGGATAATGGAACTTAGGAAGCTATAAAAGGGCATTGTAAAGTAGTGTTAGATTTATGTCTTTTCCTTTGTTATTAAAAGAATTTAACAAAGTTAAAGTAGAATATATTGTATATTGTGTTTATGCATGAGGAAAGTTTGTTGATAGTGGAAAAAAATGCTTCTGGAATCAAATTCAACTAGTTTACTTTGCTAAAATCTCTCTAATTTTGTGTTTTTCTCCTTTCTTTTTGTCAGCTTTCCGGATAAAAGACGAGTCGAAAGTGGCTTAGATGATTCTCTTCAAGAGTCTCCTCGCTTAAAATTGGTAAAGCTACACCTGCTTTTCTTTTGTTACTCTTCTTTTTATTATAGTTTTGTGAAGTTTTGTGATTATTTTCACATTTCCTTAAAGCATACTAAAGCTTAATTAATATTAAGTTATGATTGTTTTACTGTTGTTTGACTAATATGAGTAACTTTCATGAATATGCATGGAATCCTTTTTTCATAAATTATGATGATGTGCACTTTTTTGTTTTCTCTTTACTTGTGCTTTTCTTACCTCTTTACAAAATGCCAGCTTTCACCTTTCATGTCACTTGTTACAATTTTATGGGTTGTGCACTTGTGCTAATGATTCTGTTTATTTTTTCCCAACTTTGATGTTACGAATTTTTGGTTAAGACTATCTAGAGTTAAGACGGCACACACATACGATTTAGGTAAGGATATAATGAAAGGAGGGTTGTGAGAGGTCATGTTCTAAGACGGTCTTAAACAAGACGTACTGGTTTGATGGTAGTGTTACATACAGTATATTTGGAGCTTTGTTGTATCACTTGCTTAGTGTAATGCTCTTTGTTCTGAAGCTTACATTGGATATGTTATCAGGACATGGGAAAACTGAAAGGCTTAAAAACTAACAAGCAGCAATCGCCGAGGTTGGAAACGCAAAGTTCTCTTAAACAAGAGGTATGATATGGAGTGTGATGCGAGTTTTATATTTCTGCTATTTCATGAACATGTTTTTGAGAATCCTTCTCTTGGTCCTGTTTTCTGTTTTTCTCAGCTGCCAACATCTGATTTTCAATTTTGATATTGCTTGTAGATTATACTGCTCGAGAAAAGGTTGCAAAATCAATTTGCTGTCCGCCGCACTTTAGAAAGTGCATTGGGTTCAAGCTCATTGCCGTATGAGACGACTGAACCATCCACGGTTCCTAAGGTAGGTGCTCTGCTGTCATGACTATCCTAAGAAAGTTGTCGTCACCTTTAGTAAAATTTGTACTTGTGATTTCTTGTTGGTTATTGATATTGATTGTTGAAACACGAATGCTTATTGATTTGTTGGTTTTCGGATGTTACTTGCTGTTTATGTTACTGTCTATTTTCAATAAACGTATCCCTTTTTTTCGTTGAAGTGGAGATACAACCCAAAAGGCCATATTTTCTACTAATAAATTTTGCTGAATTTAACTTAAATGAATCGGAATGACCAAATTCCAACGGGCTTTAGATTTTCTATTCTTTGGCTTTGGCAACCGGTGGAATTGAGCAAGACCCATTAAACTGGCTGTGCTTCTCTACTGTGTAGCAGCAAACAGACTATGCAATTATTGGCTCTAATATCATAATGGTTTCCTTCTAGAATGATCTCTTTGTGTTTTTCAACTGATTGTGACGTAACCCCGCCTTAGGCTGGTGCCATTTAGGCACTGGGGTAATGTGTAAAAGGTGAGCTGAATTTGATGTTCTCAAGTGTACTGAAAGAAATGTTATTTGGTTTCAGTCGGCATCAGAATTGATCAAGGATATTGCCGTGCTAGAAGTTGAAGTCGGGAATTTAGAGCGGTACCTTCTGTCATTGTATAGAAAAGCATTTGATCAGCAGATTTCCTCGGTGTCTCCAGCAGCTAAGGATCAGCATATATCTTCTATATCTCCAGCTGCAAAACTTGAGAGGATATCGTGTATATCAACTTCCAAGGATAAAAAACCTCCAATAACGCCAAGACGATTGTTTGTGGACGAAGATGCAGCCGATACTGCAACAAAGGTTAAAACAGCAGTACTTCATGAGGCTCCTAAGAGACTTTCTAACACAAAGAAGGAATTCGTTGAAGACAAGAGCCTCGACTCTAGTGTTCTTCGTTGTCACTCTACTTTGTCACATCGTACTACGCTTACGACAAGGCCTTCTCCAGACTCTGTAGCTAAAGCTTTGCGTGCATGCCATTCCCAACCACTTTCCATGTCTGAGGTACCTCTTGCTTCCTTTAAATTTATTTAGTGGCCAGAAAATAGCTGTTTATGCCTTTGAAAAAATTAATTTGATCGTTGGGTCAACCAATTGAAAAACGCTTACTAGCGGCGTTCTATAGACAAATGACATTCTTAATGCATCAATGCAACTACATATGCGTAACGTAAGAAACCTTTTTCTCTCTGCAGTATGCAGCTTCAAATGTTATAAGCCTTGCTGAGCATCTTGGTACACGTATATCAGACCATGTTCCAGAGACAGCTAACAGGATTTCAGAAGATATGGTGAAGTGTATGGCCGCCATATTTTACAAACTGGGAGAACCACCCTCCGTTAACGGCCTCTCGTCGCCCAACTCGTCTTCATCCTCTATGGGTGCATTTTCTCCGCATTATCAATGTGATGCATGGAGTCCTGGTTTTGGCAAAGATTCATCTTTTGATACGCGGTTAGATAACCCTTTCAACGTGGAAGGTCTCAAGGAATTTAGCGGCCCGTACAGTACTATGGTCGAAGTCTCGTGTATATATAGAGAGAGTCAGAAATTGGGTGACGTGGAATATATGTTGCAGAATTTTAGGTGAGAATTTGGTCCAACTTAGATTTGCCTCAGAAAATTTGCATGAAAAAACTTAACTTTACACGGGATTTTCAGATTATTAACGGTGTTAACATTTTCTGTTGAAGGTCACTCATATCTCGATTGCAAGAAGTAGATCCCATGAAAATGAAACATGAAGAGAAGCTCGCCTTTTGGATTAATGTTCACAACGCTTTGGTGATGCATGTAATGGTCATAATTTATCAGTGGAAATCTTGCTTTGTATTATGTTTAAATTTGTCGTCGATTTTTTGAGTAAATGTTCACTGGCTCTATGATTCTTGATAGGCATTTCTAGCTTATGGCATCCCACAGAACAATGTGAAGAGAGTCTTCTTACTCTTGAAGGTACCAGTCTGTGAATAACTGAATATATATCTTCCGTTAAAAAAGCTATAAAATTATAATCTTAAATCGTTTGTGTATGAATATTTGCAGGCTGCATATAATGTCGGAGGTCATACTATAAGTGCAGATACCATTCAAAGTTCTCTATTGGGATGTAGAATGTCTCGTCCAGGGCAGGTTTGTTCTTTTACTGATTTGCTTTGTGTGTAAAGCATTTTGGTTGTGATAGTTAGTTACATGACACTGTCACTGAGTTGGCTTAATGCTCGGTGGTCATCACGGATGATATGGGGATGCTTTTGAAATTATAACTTCTGTTCCGCTTCAAAAGTACAGAATATGTGACTAACTATGGTTTAGAAAGTCATTATTCAAAAACAATGACACTTTTTTGTTTTGTGATTTCAGTGGCTAAGGATGTTATTTACCCCAAGGACGAAATTTAAAACAGGAGATCATCGTCAGGCTTATGCAATTGATCACCCGGAGCCTCTTCTCCATTTTGCCCTTTGTTCAGGAAGCCACTCCGATCCGGCGGTATGTCTGTTTTAAAGCTATTTTTCATGTGGTTACAGCCTTTAGCAACCACGGTCGCCTAAGTTCGGCTTTAACTACCCTTTGTTTGGATAAAAACTCTGGAGGGAAAGGAAGGGGTCCATGTTCCTTTGTTTGGTTAGCAAAATTTGATTCGAAGGAAATAGAAGGAAGAATGGATCGTTTCATTTCTCTCCTGCATGACAAAGTAAAATCCGTCTAACGTAGGAATAATATGAAAGATTAATGGCATTAGTCCAACTAACCCGGACATTAATTCCCTCTCATCTTACATCTAATTTCTGTCGAAGAGGATCAATTACTCGTCATCATTTTGCTACTTTTAAGTTTTGATCCTCAATAGTCAAGATGATCAACCGCGTATAGAAGGATACATTTTCTAGGAAATATGCATACATTTTGCTACTTTGACGTATGATTGATTACTATGAAATGACTCAAAATATTTTAGGCAATTCCTATATTGTAAAGTTTCAGCAATTGATGCAAGTATGCAACTTCCAACGCATTGTTCATTACGGGTCTTTCAGAAAACGGTTTCTCATGAGTAATAAGGTTGCAAAAAACCAAACAGCGGGGTAATGTTAGTGTTCGTGTATATAGATGCATATGACATTAATGTTCACTTCCCTGAAGATTTGCATTTGTTGTGCCAGATTCGCGTGTATACTCCAAAAAGGGTGTTGGTAGATCTAGAAGCTGCAAAGGAAGAGTACATACGTGCCTCATTTGGGGTGCGTAAGGACCAGAAAATTGTCTTGCCGAAGCTGGTCGAGGCATATGCCAAGGATTCTACCTTGTCTAATGCTGCTATCCTTGAAATTATCCAACAAGCTTTGCCTGGTTCAATGAGAAAGAGTCTCAAGAAATGTCAGGTCGGAAAATCACGCAAGAGCATCGAATGGATGCCTCACAATTTCGCCTTCCGTTATCTGATCTCAAAAGAGCTGGTAAAATAATTATTAAGCAACGCAGTTTGATTAGTCTATACTTAAATTTATTTGTTCTTTGGAAGTGTTGTTTGAATAATAGTAATGTTAATGTACAAATATTTAGTAGAGGGTAGCAGTAGGAAGTACAGAACATATGGTAGCTGGTTGCCTCCACTTTTGTAAATGCAGCACATTATTATCGGTTAAGAAGGATTGCGAATGGGTGATTTAGTTTGATGAGTCAAAGTTTGAACCCGACTCAACTGCAAATGTCTAACATGACACTGTATCGGATTGTTAATGATATTTCGAGGAAGATTGATGATTTTTTGTTCACCCCTACATACCATTCTGAAAGAGAACGAGCTAACACATCTATAGTGTAAGATCGATCTTTGTGTACTTCCTATATAAGTATATATCATGCATCATTATTTTGAAACTGAACGGTTTACTGTCGGGTAAGGTAGGGATTGCGAGTTTTACCGTTTTGAAATAATCTACACATCATTGAATTGTGCGCAATCCGGTATTGATATTTTTTTGCAAATTTCAAAAAAAAATTACCAAAATGGTTATCTAATGACAAAGATTTGAAATGACTAATTATTCCAGTAATTCCATAAAAACAATTGACAAACAAACCTATGATTATGTGATTAGACAGGGATGAAACAACAAGGTATTTGCCAGTCACCACTAACAAGCTAGTTTTGGTAACAGAATATTGAGACTTTATAGCACAACACTAGCTTTCATGTCAATGTGTATGCAACCCTAGGTTGCTACTAAAACATCTTACTAGACTGGTGGTGCTAAGTTGTTCACTCTGTCTTGACTCTTGATGTTCATTCTTTAACTTTAGTACAACCCCTTTTTCTAAACATGTAGAACTATTCCGCAAATATTGTTTGTGACGGTCTTTTCAGAGAGGGGAGATCCCTCAATCCCTCATAAATCACACTCCTCTCCCCCACTTGCTTTTATTTTAATCGGTCTACAATGAGAATTTGCCGGTACTCTCTTATGGAGTATGAGGAAGGATTGGTGTTGGTTTAAATCAATCTCAACCTAACCCAATATTTGAAAGAAATGTATTAGGAGATAATGACGGTAGATTGGTAGGCGATCATGCTATGTGATTGGATTCAAACTGAAATAAGATAAATTGTTTTAAAAGTCTATAATAACAATAAGAATGGAAGAGAACAAGAGGTAGTTCAAGTGGTAAGAGCACTCTTACTCCAACCATGAAGTTGGGGGTTCGATTCTCACCCGCGACATTGTGCGCTCATTTGAACCAAAAAAAAAAAAAACAATAAGAATGAAACATTCAATAATAAAAATAATAAAATAATTAAACAACATAAAAATAAAACGTTGATGTTTATAACCTCAATGTTTCGTAACACTCGTGTAAGACAATTTTTTTATGTCCCGAAAACTTATCATTTAACTTAAACTTGTTTTACAATAGAATCACCTTAAGGGCTTAAGCTCATGTAGTAAACTCGATAATAATCATTATTATGGGTGTGACTCAGGCCTAATTACAGAATTTAATAAATCGGAATCGATTAAACTAAAACTTTTGGATTAGTAAGTTATAAAACAGATTGGCAACTCTAATTCAAGCACCCACACTTGCTTCATTTGCTTAAGAGAACATGGGTTAGGTTGCTGAACTTTGTAGTCATCGTGACTTAGTTGATATAAGATCACTGCAATCATCTTAGAAAGAGTTGTCTAACTTTGCTAGCTTTTCAATGTCCAAATCCAATAATGAATAATGCATGTTGTATTAGCCGACCCTATTTTTGGGTGTTTGTCCTACAGCTTCGAATAAGCCAACTTCTTTGACACTTATTGATTTGCGTCAATCATCCTACAAATAATTGAACATTACCCATCAACTCATATAGACTTCAAACTTATTGATGTCAGTTACGACATCGAGTGATAACGCCACTCGACAATCAACAGTGTAACTCAATTTGTGTGAGTAATGAATAAGGACTTGATCAATGCCTTGTTAAGTCCATGGCGGAGGAAGAATTGGGGGTCACCATATGAGAGCACGGTATATGATATAAAACCTTGTTATGGAGTGCGGGAGTGCCTCAAAGCGTTGCAATGACAACGAATTGAGAGGTCCCGGGTTCGACTTACTACATGGGAGTGCTGCGGTTATTACCTGCTATTAAGGGTAACCTTGATAACTTATCTGATCTCCGGGCTTGCAGGGTGTTCGGGTGTTCCTTTGATCACCCAAAAAAAAAACTTGTTATGTACTATCGTTAACCCTTTAAGTCTAGAATTAATCTTTCTTAAGATGGTATATCTATTTTAAAATTAGAACGACCCTAATAACATCCCACTTGCATACATTGAGTTGTGACAAGTTTTTGCTAATATTTAAGCCTTCTATACTTGTCTTATCTATGCTGTATTAAGTTTAAGAAAGGTATATTGTACAATAACAGTTAATTAATTCGAGTTTCCACACAGCTTTTGTTATAGGTTGTTTGAAAGAGTATAACGTTTTAAACACTACATACGTTGAATCATATCATCCCATCGGCAATCCCTACACTCCTCGTTTAGCCGTAATCAAACCGAATACACAAGCAAGGTCCTGGGTATACTAGTGATGCCGAAAGTAAGCGCAGGTGCGCAGCTGAAGAAAATTCACACCTCAGATACATATAACAGTTCACTCATTATAGACATAACAACCAGGAATAAACACACATGCACAATGTCTTTAGCTTTAGCTTACAAGCACATACAGTCTCATCAGTCAAACAAGAAACAGGAAATGCACACATTATGTTTTTACAAGTTCAATAGTTTATCAAGACACCACCATAAGCAATGCCTCTTTATTGCTTTCTTTAAGTAAACAGGATACACACACAATTGAAGGAGTTGATATTGGGCTAACGACGGAAACTCCTGGTTGGGCGAGGTGCCTCAACCTCATGCTCCTGCAGCTGAACCAACTTGTAAATGGCTGCTCCTCCTAGAGCGCCGAGGGTGGGTGCAACCAAGTATATCCACACCGCCTTGTAGTTACCTGCTGCAACTGCTGGCCCTAGTGTCCTCACTGGGTTCATTGACGCGCCACTTGATGGTCTACAACCCAATAATCAATTATTATTCTGATATAACTCAGCAATAATACTTGTAACAAAATAAGCCAAAACTTAATGGCTGAACACTCACCCTGCAACAAGGATGTTCAGCATGACTGTCGCTCCTACTGCAATACCTGCTAATTCTCCAACCTGTGATAAAACACGTCACAACTCATCATAAGTCATTAGATATAACGATATAAGACATCAGAACGATATACACGACATTACATTTGTGTCCATAATTAATTTGACTGGCGTCTACTTCATCGTCAATCCAAAGTATACCTCTCAGCATTTAGTCCTATATATATACTGTAAATATAAATATATTATTTGATCAAATGTACTCACCGCCCGTGTGTCAGTGGCTACAGCAGTGACAACGAACATAAGGTTGAAGGTGATGAGGAACTCTAGCGCAAACGCTTGTCCAGTACCTACAGAAGGAACAGTGACCCCACCAGACATGAAAGGGTGGAAGACACCCTTAAGGGTCAAAGAAGCCAGGATAGAAGCTGCAATCTGCGCTGCAATATAGGCGGGGACTTGAACCCACGGAAAGTGACGGAGAGCTGCAAAGGCAATAGTTAGAGACGGGTTCAAGTGAGCACCAGATATGTGTCCTGTGGACAGGATTATGATCATTACAGCAAGTCCAGCACAGGCAGCATTCCCGATCAAAGACTCTGCTCCGTTGTATTTCTCATTCACTATGGGACCCGCTGTTGCAGCGAAGATCAGGATGAATGTCCCCACAAATTCCGCAACCAGCTGTGTTTATATGCAATATTACAGGATTTCTCAGTAAATTCTAATTCAGAGTAGAAAAATATGATTGTATAACAAAACAAGAGCTCGTCTAATTTCAGACCGCTCTAAAACATTGACCTCACTCAAGACACCACATGAACCCAACACGAAGTTAGCGTGATAAAGTCGGGATTTCATGAACCTTACCTAATTGGTCTATGATGTCGTGCGACCCAGACCCAATAACGAAACTTAACACAATTAGTTGTGGTCGACATTATCGTAAATTTGTTTAAGCTTTAGTTTAGTAGTCAAAATAAAAAAGCCAATAAAACCTGCTATAATCTTGCACGCATGTCAATTTGTCATGCTGCAACATTTCAAGTATAGTAATCAACCTTGCCGGCGGAATTATCAGTTGCACCAAATAACTAAATAATTGCGACGTTACGTTAACTACTGAGCTTAATCATCTCCTGGTTTTTAATTAATGTCTACTGTCTTCATTCAATACGCATGTGACCCCAATTGTTGGGCTCACCAATTGTGACACTTATGGACTGTTCATGTTGTTGAAAATCATTGGTTATTTAGATTTTTATGTTCTCATTTGTCAACTTCTTTTATTAAGAGAAACTACTAAATAACAAATCCCCCGAGAAACATTATTGTACGGTAGTCTAATTGAAGACGGCTTATCCTTTTTTCTCGCTTGCCTCTATATGAGAGGCAATGCGACCCTTATTTATTAAAAAGAGATATGTTCATCTTTAATAAGAATTTGTGATCTTACAATCGCCTGAAGTCGGGCTGAAGATGTATGAGCACGAACCCGGCCTGATTAACATTTTTTTTTTTTTTAAACGGGCTCAGCAGGCCGGGCTTAATATTTCAAGCCCTAAATCGTCCGAGACAATAAGCAGGCTGGTATAGACTAGAGATATCTGGAATCGACAGCTCGTGCGGGCTAGCCTGTGGTGTTAGACTGTTAGCTATGTCTACTTCAAGAAAGAGTCGTTCGGTTAATCTTCCAACGCTTCTTTACAAACTACTAGGAAATAATTGAGTCGTCGAAACTTAAGTGAGTCCAAACGATATATTTGTCGACCTACTATTACGGTCTACGGAGTACTAGAGGTAGTAATCGGGTTAGTCGGGTCGGGTTTGGATCGGATCAAGTCGGGTGGCGTCATATCGGGTTCGGGTTATATTGAGTCGGGTCATTTCGGGTCAAATATTATATCGGGTCGAATCGATTTTGGGTCAGACTTGTCAGCTCTACGGAGTAACCACTCTTAACAGTCTTAAGTTGGTACAAAGAAGAAAAATGATTCTACTAACCTGAATTTTGTTACTTCGTATTATCTTTTGCGGCGTACAATATTTTCATAATTAGTGGCTGGTGTAACCGTGTAAGCGTAATGGTGTTTCTACGGAGTATTAAAGCAAACAAAAAAGTCTTCCAAAATATAAACCGGGTTACGAAACATCGTCGACGTTTTATAAAACATCGTCGACGTTTTTTGTAAAAAAGACGGTCACTACCCTTCACCCTTCATTCACTCTTCCTTTCTCTCTTTCTCCTAAATACACTCCTCTCCCCCACCACCACCGCGACGCCCACCACCTCCGTCAACACTGCCACCGCCGACCTCAGACGACCCACCACCACCGCTGCAACAAGTATCCCCCTTCCCCCTTGTTCCGACCGCCCTTCCCCTCCCCCGCCTTCTCCCCCCTATCCTATATTGGTTGTCATTTGTTGTTGGTTGTGCGTTGTGTCGACATTGTTGTTGTTACTTGTTAGTGTGGGTGTTTAAGTGACGTTCTAACTGAACATCGACTTTGTAGACTAACGTTCAGTTGGAACGTTGAGGTGTATGTGTGTCGTTCCAACTGAACGTTGGATATGGAGACCAACGTTCAGTTGGAACGTTGATGGGTGTTGTTGACGTTCCAACTGAACGTTGGGTATGGGTACCAACGTTCAGTTGGGACGTTGATGGGTGTTGTTGGCGTTCCAACTGAACGTTGGGTATGGGTACCAACGTTCAGTTGGGACGTTGATGGGTGTTGTTGGCGTTCCAACTGAACGTTGGGTATAGGTACCAACGTTCAGTTGGGACGTTGACGGTGGGGGTCGACTTTTTTTTTTTTTTTTTTTTTTTCATCGTTTAAAAACATTTAAATCTTGTAAAAAATTTTTTTATTTATTTTTTGTTAATTTTCGATGTTTTGTAATGTATTATTCTCGTAAATTTTTAAATTCTTTTTACCGTTATGTACCAACGTTATGTTTCGATTCTTTTTAACATTTTATTCTCGTTAATTTATAATTTTTACCGTTTAGTTTTTAATTGAAACCGTCTTTCTAATTTTTTTGGTTAATTAAAATTGTTTTTTGGGTGATTTTATGAGTAGAGGAAAAGATAGAGAGATAAAGTAGAGAAAAGGGTAGTATGCGTCTTTTTTCTAAAAAACGTCGACGATGTTTTATAAAACGTCGACGATGTTTCGCAGCCCCCAATATAAAATAGACGTCTTCTCCAATCAAGCCCGTTAAAATGTACACAAATTCTTATTTAAAACGGGGTATCCGTCTTAAGCTTAAGACGGATAGCATATTCTCTCACAAAATACCCATCAAGGGTGAGTGGAGAAGCACATGGGGGTGCCCACCTTGTCCCCTCTACCCATTTCCTCTCACAAAATACTCGTTGTAAGATCCGACCCGTCTTAAGCAAGACCTACTGTAAAATGTAATGTGTCAAATGTCAAACTTGAGTACTTGACACTAATTTTTAGTAGAACATCACTCTTTTGTGGACTTAATAACAATCACAATTTAAAGCAAATCAACAATGAGGAGGCGCATTTTCTAATGTTTTTAATGCAAACTTTATTATTCTTTAATTTACCCTTTTTAGCTATTAGATCTTCCTATGTACAATTTTAATCAATACTTTATGAATATTTTTAATTTAATTGTTGTAACATATAGTACCAGTGTACCACGCTTGCTCTTCCCAATTATTTTTTCACGGTTTCGAGACGAGACTTTGACCGTATTTTCGTTAGTTATGAATGACTTTTTTTATACATAAAGCATAGTATTATGAATTTTTTTTCATAACAAATCTAAATATGTTAGTATCATCCTCCAAATTTTCATATTTTTTTCATATATTTACAGTCAAAATTTATTAAGTTTGACTTTCAAAAAATAAATATTACCATTAAATTAAATTGGAGGAAGTATTATATTTGTTAAAAGTACTCCTATAATTTTGTGAAAGATTTTTCAAGAGCAAATGTAATTGTGTAAAATTATGTTAAATTTTTGGTTATTTTTAGTATATTCAAGGTTAAAGTTTTCAAACTTGCGTTGATCCTAAAAAAGTAAATGAGAAAATTATAACGGAGGAGAGGAAGCAGAAGACTTGTAATATCAAATTTCCCTCTATAGTAAATGCTAGTTAATAAATACATCTTCTAACACAAGTTTTGTTATTACCCTTTGCATGCATTCATAAATGAACTGTTGCCTTGCATTCTCCCAAACAAGTATGTGTGGGTTGATTGTTGATAATCGAGATTAGAATTCCGATCTAGACTGTAAAACCGCTAATTAATAAGTACTAGTGGGCGAACCCTCATTAAGTGCTTGACTCTCAAACTTGCATTCTTGTCACGGTATCAGAAAAGCGTGCTCTCTACATTCCGATTTATTTGAAGTACGGACAGTGACATTATTAAGCAAGTTAGAATGTCATATGTCAAACTTAAAACTACCTTTGGTAGTACGTCACTCTTTTGTGGCTTTAGATCATCTGCATCTACCATCAACTGGGTAAACTTGATGGTAAAAATGAATGTCGATGCTACTTAAACTGCAATGAGTAGATGCATTTTCGAATATTATCTATTGAAGTTTTTTTTTTTTTCAATCTTTTAGCTCTGCCTATGTAAAATATTATCCAATGCTTTAAGAATACCTCAAAATCAATGACATTTCAAAAATTAGAAGTATATTATTTTAAAACTGTCTTAAGCATAAAACGAACCTAAATATACCCCGTATTTCTAATTAAAGATCAACACCCCTCTCAAGTCTCAAGCATATGTACAGACGTACAGTATATTATAATTAACATGTCGTCACAAAATTAACCACAACCACATGATTTTAATAAATAAATAACGAATGTTTAACCGTTTAATTAAGAATTTCAACTCTTAGACATATTAAAGTCAGTACTTAAATAAATAGAGTGACGAATTTTACTTGCTGATTTAATCGTTAGGTGTCGAAAACTAAACGGTTCAACGTTCACTATCTTACATCTCATTGTTCTCATCATAACCAATAATTAATCATGGAACAAGAACAAATACGATAACAAACTAAGTCCAAATGTATCTACGACTACATTATTTCTACTATTATATCGTTTCTCAAATATAACCAAAATTTAGCTTAATCCTCAAATCGTCATGAAAAGTGATGTTACTTATTTAATTAACAATATAATACCGAGTAGTTGAGTAAGGAAAATATCAAATTAAGACATTGTCAGGAATGGTCGACTAGTAGTCAGTAGATGTCAACTAACTTAGTTGGTAAAGTCACCTGGAGTGGTGCTTATAACTAGACTACTAGAGTTCAAATCCCACGGCACTAAAATCGCCCTTATCACTATATCACACCAATTTATAAGAGTTAGAATTCTCTCTATAAATGTATGGAGTACTTGATAACGCATCTTAGAACAAAATAACAGGTTCAGATTTGTTTTCGACTCTTGACCTCATTTTTCATCTAATTTATGTAGGTTTCTTAGCGAGACAATATTATAAACAACTATGTATTATAGGTAGCGCCGTGTTATTATCCTTTATAATATCGTCTCGCTAACAAAACTACGTATACCACCACAATTGGAGGGAAAAAGTACAAATACTAAAATTTAACGGAAAAAAGTGTGGGCCCAAAAATGATCACTAAAAAACGTGAGAGTTAGTACAAACCTTTCGGGTGAGAGTGACATCAGGAGTTTTTAAGTCGGAAAAGCAAGACTGAAGTGGGCCCACACCCATGCTCAACGGCCCAGTTGGAAAACACTGACAGCGTGGCATCGACGATCTCTCGTACGATAACGAGTCAACTCGCCTACTCGAGAATAACGGTAACGGTGTTCCCTCTGGCGTTACCGGCATCGACACCGCCACCTCCCCGTTATTTCCAACCCCGGTTTCCACCGCCGCCATTTTTTCGATATTTCTAAAAATAAAGACTAAAATAAAAATATTCTTTTTTTGTTTTTTTTTAGGACGTGATTACTATTTATAGCTTATATTTACATAATTGGTAGGTTTTTATAAAGTTTGATTTAAGGTTTTATAAAAATGTTGGCCACTTTAAAGAAACAGTAAAAAAAAAAAAAGAGAAAAAACTAGACAAACATAACCATAACGGTACGGTAAAAGCTGAAAAATATTTTTTTTGGTTTTTTTTTTTGGGGTGTAAGAGAAAGATGAGTTATATTTACATAATTTGAGGGTTTTTAATAAGGTGTGATTAAGGTTTGATAGTAGTGAAGAAGGTAGCCACGATCAAAATAAAAGAAGAAGAATTAAATTAAAGAAAGTGTTGAACAAAAAGAGTTGGGATCATTAAGTTTGAAGTAAAGCAAGAATAAAAATGAGAGAAATTAAATGAGATATTATTAAGAGGAGGTTATATTATGGAGTTGATTAATTAAGAGAGTGAAATGATTATGTGAGGTGAGAAGTGAGAAGTGAGATGGGTGTGTGTATATATGGGTGTGAAAGGAGGAGGAATCATAAGTTCATAACGTACTATCTGGAAAGTCAAATGCATTGCATACGTCTTACACCTTTTTTTTTTATAAAAATAAACTTATTTAATAAGTTCTCCATGCTCTCTCTTGTGAGTAGTTGTGACTTGTGACCGTAAGTACTTGTTTTTTCGGCTTAATTTCAGTTTAAGTTTAGTCTAATTCAGTTCACTTTAATTTTATGAAGTTTAATTTAGTTGAGTGTAGGTGAGTTTAGATAGGTTCGTTTTGTCTCAACATTGTTATCGTAGTTATTTTAGTTTTGGTCAGGTGAGTTGAATTCAATTCAGGTCCATTAAGTTTAGTTTAGTTTAAACCATTTCAGTATAAAAGGACAAGCAGTGGCGGAGCCAGGATCTGAATTTAGGGGGGCGAACGACTTATTTCATAAGGTACTTTCAAAAAATTTCGAAAAAATTTGCTAAAAATTTCAAAAATTTCAATCGCCGGGGGGGGCGACCGCCCCTGCTAGCCCCCCTAGCTCCACCACTGGATTCGTACGTCGTTACAGCTTCGTGCGGATATGATATTCAAAGGGAGTAAGGGAATCAACAGCTGCCAATTTGCCAAAGTAAGCAAGTTGTTCGTTGATCATGGATGAGAGAAAATGGCTAGCTATGCAGGGTTACCCTTAACTATTGACTATAATAGTTCCTAAATCTTTGGAGTCTCACCCTCATTTTGCAAATATCTTTGAGATAATAGTCTTGACAATATCTAAACTAGCACATGACACACTATCAAGCTATTTAGTCGTTTCGTAATACGTGTTGTCAATGATGAACAAGTAACAAAATGGAGACGTAGGAATCTCACAATTACCTCAAAAAGTAATGAATGATCCATTACATTTAATAGGCGATTCATTTGCATACATTATTTCTCAAATCCTCATACACATTATTACCTTCCCCTTAAAGTTAGAACAGTTAGATTATTTGATTTCTGGATTAAAAGAAAAGCAATTATCATAGCATTGACCAACATCCCAAAAAATGTTTATGAGGTGTTCTTGTTGCTATCTTAACTTCGTGGACTCAGAACAATCCTCGAAGATTTGCTTAACTAATGGCTTAACCGTTGAACTCATATCCTACAACATAAGCAAAAACAAGACAACATCAATTTTTTAAATTCTACTCCGTACAACATTTGTACTCGAACTAAATTAGTGTTAAATGGAACTATTATATATAAGGCGTCACAATGTCACATGCATCTACATACTTCGATCAATTCAATTAAACTAACCTAATTGCCCATAATTGGTTAAGTTAGTGAACTATTACATGTTTTCTTAAGATTTTAACTTGGTGAATAATTTTGATTTATTTAGGATTTTGATTTTCAATTTAGGGTTTGTTTGTTTTCAAATTGGTTATATCTTATGTCTTGGGTGCGTGTGGTAGCGAGGAAAATGAACGAAAGAATGTCGTAAATCTCATAAAGATGGTAAATCATCGAAGTTTATGAATCTCCGAGTTACAATTTCAATTATTTTGGATAGTTTATGTACATGCATGAATATGAAAGTCGATGGATAGGGTACGTACATAGATCAGAATTATATCACCAGAACACCAATCGCAGAAAGCCAATAAGTATAACACCATAAGATAAACTTGTGTTAATACTAAGTGTGTCAATCTTTTGTTGCGATTAAAGAAATGGGAAATGATAACGTCACTATAATTTTCTTTAATACCACACAAATACAAGGTGAATATAAGATTACGTTACTATTCACTGTCTTACAATTATGAGTGATATTAAGTTATTTTAGTAGTGGCGTTATAGATCCCCTCAAAGAATAGTTCTATAATTGTATTGTTAATCAATGTTATTGAGACCCTCACTAACAAAAGCGTCCCTACACATAAAAACACCAATCCAAAGTTGGACGGACAATAAATGACGAGACAATTCGAAACTTGCCATTTCCGTACTTTCAATTTTCTTTTCTTTCGGCCTATTAAAGTTCGAGAGTGGGGTACGGGAAGCTCTTAACCATCCTTTAAGTTGAGATGAACATAATGCCATTGCAGAAATGTTATCACGGTCCATCTCTTTTAGTAGGGATGTAATGGAAATAATCGATTTTTCGGGTCGAAAAGTTTGAATTTTGAGTTAAAACCCTCAGCTCATGGCTAATAATGAGTGAACGATTTTTTAAAATAATGTTTAAAAATAAGTATTTGTCAATTTGGGTTGGTTTTTGAAAGTTTTTGTCAAAATGATGTCAACGTAGGCTCGGGTTTCAAAATCTGAAACACGAAGCAAACATGTCATTACAGAAAACTCGAGCCTATGTGTATACCATTTTGACAAAAACTTTCAAATCCAACCCAAAATGACAAAGACTTTATTTCTAAGCATTATTTTGTAAAAATCGTTTACTATCCATACAAAATTGAACCTGTATTAGTAGTAAGTAAGAGTGTAACTTATCTCACTAGCGGTATATTCGTACTTTTATATTACTTACCTCTAAAGTAAGATAACATATACGGAGGAGTATAAATGTTTGAGCATTTTTGTTGTTTAAATCACTATTGGGCAATAGTTCAATTTTAAAATTGTTCCAATACAGGCGATATGAGCTCACTGGCGGACTAGGGGTTAACAAGTCGCCTGCCCTTGTTGGATAGCGGAAATATGAATTTTTTTAAAAATAAAATCTTGGGTTTTCAAAAATAAAATTCATTGGATGTTGAATGCATTACTTGCCTTTTTAGTGGCTTAATAATATGTGAGGTAATATTTTCAATTTCTTTTAAGTTTTTAAGCAACTAAACATTAAACACTAATACAAAAGGTCAACGGAAAAGAACACACAACAAATATTCTGAATTAACAATCATGATACATGAGCTTAACCTGGCCTAGTGAATCAATTATATGTCTTCTGGCTTCCACGGTCCATCGTCTTATTTCTCCAAATTATTATATGAGGAATCAAGTATGCAAGAAAGAACCATTATTTGATTGAACCGTTGACTTTTTGTTTACATGTGAAATGTCAACTTCACTTCTTACTCAAGAATGATTATGTATTTCAATGCATTTAGTCCAAAGCATGGGCATGAATGTATAATACTAGGTAGTGAACTCTATTGTCTCCATGAGTGAAATAAAGCCGATCAAATGGCCCAGCCCCGATAGCCAGCACGTCTATTTACTAAGTTAAACTCAAAAATTCTAATTGCTTTAATAAAACGTATTTGTGCCGGGTTTTTTAATAAGAGTACAAATTCATTACAATGAGTCAATGACTAAGAATAAACACATTATCCTCCATGTAAATATACTATATAAAATTTAATACAATTTAAATAACATGGAATATATGGTAATGAATGTATGTAGGAGACTAGAGTGTAGGACCGTGCTATAAAAATAAAGCTAGATTATGATAGTTTGAAGACGTTGAACGTAACCACTCGAAATGAGTTTTAAACTTATTGCGTCTTTTTTTCCCAAAAAATTTAACACAACCAATATTGATAAGACTCAAACTTTTGTAACATAGTCAACATATTGATATCACAAAGTCATAACTAATAGGCAGTAGCCACTAGCCAGTAAGCGCCAAAAGGTGAAAGCCTCAAAATTATAGCGACATATTCATTTTTGTTTGAGACTGTCTTAAATAATAGGATATAAATATAATAGTTGAGCTTTAACCATCACCTTAAGGTTTTGGTTGAGTTTGTCCATCTATTATAGTAACAGAGCCACTGTGACCAAACGACTAAGGTCACGGGGTCAAACATAACTGGTGCATGATTCAATATCGTGGTCATCAACCGTCTTTTAGATTAATAATATTAAAACCAAATAGATACTTAGATACGGAGTATGCCTGCATATCTGTAACTTAATCGCAATCTGTTTTATTATCGATTGATCATTACATTTTTACTAAACTATATTTTTGGTAGATTAACTAATGGAGTAGAGTTAAAAAGTTTAAATGTGGCAATAATGTGCGTATTATAGATTTATAGTGGTTAATAATACGGAGTACTCCGTATGAAACAACATATTGCCAAAGCATAATCTGCCTACCCTAGACAAGTTCTAAACCTCTTATTTTAAGTCATTTCATGTCGTCATGTGTATATAATATGCTAAAGAAAACATAGATCAACCACCCTTTTTGATCTTTTTCTTTTCGTACGTTTTCATTATTTTACGATAAGTGGTGGGATCTATTACATACCAACTTCATGTCAAACTTAAGCTTAAGACGGTTTGAGCCGTCTTAAGCTTAAGACAGGTCAAACCCCTTTCACAAAGATCAAGTGGACTTAAGACGGATTGACCCATTTTAAATGAGAATTTGTGCTTCATGTATCATGTATTCATGTTGATAAGGTGATGAAATACGCTACGAATAAGAATTATTATCCTTTTATTTGGCACAAGTATCAAGGAAATAGTAGAAGACCATTTGTAGTTATACATAGTGGATGATAAGTGGACAGTAGTTTCATTGAGGTATCAAATTACTCATAAAAAATCTTCCTAATATAAAAAGAAGAACAATTGACTGCGGCACTGAAAAAAAGAATAGGACAACAATTAACCGAGACAGATGGAATATATATATATATATATATATATATATTTGTATGAAAAATTATGGGAACCACGTCATTTGGGTTCAATAGGCCATTCAAATTAAATGGGATCGATGAGTTCAATAAGATATGATTGAGCTATTTAAAAAAAATTGGGTTAAATAGGTCGAGTTAAGTAATAAGAAAGTTAATAGGGTTTGATTATGGCTAACGGGTTAAGGTGTTTGACCCGTTTATGTAAAAGGGTTGGGTTAGGGTTGCGGGTAAATGACTCATATATATATGGGCTTTCCAAGTCTGGCTTTGGATTTTCGACCATCATATGGGCTTTTGTCATTTCTTTTTGTGTTGTTTAATTATTTGGGCTTTATAGTTTTAGGTTTCCCAATACTAGTACTAACAGCTTGAGTGGGCCCAATCTAGAGGCTGGATAGTTATTTTTAAAAAATATCAGATTAAAACGGGTAAAAAATGTCAAATACATGCCACTTGCATCACAAATTCTTATTTCACACGGAGGTATCCGTCTTAAGCTTAAGACGGATACCATATTCTCTCACAAAATACCCATCAAGGGTGAGTGGAGAGCACATGGGGGGAGCCCACCTTGCCACCTCTACCCATTTCCTCACAAAATACCCGTTGTAAGATCCGAGCCGTCTTAAGCAAGACCTACTGCACTTGCATAGATAAATACAAGTTTTTTTGCTAATATTTAGACATTTTATTTTTGTTTTATCAATAAAAGTTATTGCTATTTAACCCGTTTTAAACTTAAGATCGATATTGTCCATCTTAATTGAGAATTTGTGATGTTTAAAAGATGAATTGTTTGAAACAATCCAAAGGGTAAAGACTCGCTTAAGACTGTAGGACATTATGTTATCTATAACCAAAATTCATTAAGCTTGCAATTACATTTTTTATTGGGCCTAGACTTAGGTTCCCAAGACTTTCAACATACTCATGAAGTCATGATTCTTGAAACATCACTAATTTAACACAATGCAAACAAAAATGATAAACCAAAACTACAATGAAAATGTTGAATTAAGTACCGGATTGTAAAACATCGACGACGTTTTAGAAAACATCGACGACGTTTTTCATAAAAAAGACGATAATTGCCCTTTTGCTTTCTCTCTCTAAAACAAAACTCTCTCAAATTCAAAACCCCCAAACACACTCACCTTACCCTCTCCCACACCCCCACCGCCACCACTGCCACCAGTAGCCCGCCGCCCCGCCACCCGCCGTCCCCCACCACCGTGCCTGCCGCCCCTGCCGTCCCCAAAAGGTATGTTTTTCTTCTTAATTTTTTTGTTTTGTTTTGTAGATCTTGTTATATTGTTGTAGTTTAATTTGTTAGAATTTGTTTGTTGTTAGTTAGTTTTTGTTTTCAATTAAACTTGTAGTTATTAGGTTGTTATTTGTATGAGATTGTATTGGGTTTGTTTTAATTTGTTTGTTGTTATAAAGTTGTTGTAATTTGTTTTGTGTTAGTTTATAATTATTTCATAGTATGTTTTTTTTTGTTCTTGTTAGATTTGTTGTAAAATCAATTTGTTAGTAATTTGTTGTTAGTAATTTGTTGTTAATAATTTGTATAGATTTGTATGAATAATTGGTATAAAGATAGAAATTATCAAATTTAATTCCGATTTCTTGTTGTTAGTTTGAAATTTGGAGGAAAAAAAAAATTTTCCCCATGGTTGGACAACCAAATCACACGTCCAACCATGGGGGAAAAAAAATTTTCCCCCAAGTTCCACCATGGTGGGACGTGTGGTTTGGTTGTCCTACCATGGTGGGATTAAATTTCTGGAAAGCCACCATGGCTGGACAACCAGATCCAACGTCCCACCATGGTGGAAATTCCAGAATTTTCATCCCACCATGGTGGGACGTGTGATCTAGTTGTCCAGCCATGGTGGGATTTCCAGAATTTAAATCCTACCATGGTTTGAATTTTTTGATTAAAAGTCCGTCCATGGTTAACCCAAATTTTTTTTTTAGTTTGTTAATTAAGTTGATTAATTTAATTATTTCGATGCTAATATATTTTTGGAATATTATTAACGCTTATTTGCATGTTTTAATTGTGTAAATGCAGATGGGTGATCGAGGAAAGAGCGTTATGGTTCCCGAAGATCGTACGGTGAACCGTAGAGTCACGGCTTCAAAGCGTCGTATTGTTTTTCGGTGTAGTAGATCTAATCCCGTTAGTAGCGGTATTTCTGACATGGAGAGGTCAGAGGAGGTAGGAGGTAGTGTTCCTGAGATTGTTCATGGTCACGAGGAAGCGGAAGATGATATTGTTGACGAGGGTTTGGTGGACACCGAGTCTGAGGGCGAGGAGGATATTGTTCAGCGGTCCGTACCTTTATCGAGATTGGAGGTACCGTTGTCTCAGAGGTTAGCTCGGGACTCCGTTGGTCGCTATTCTAGGTTGGATGATGGTTCGCAGAGGGAGCCGCGGAAGAAGCCGCGCAGCGATAGTGATTGGCTCCTTAGAGACCCAGTTTCTGGTGGGCCCCGTAACATATCGGTGTTACGCAGTTTTGGGGGGCATGTGGCATATAGTAGTTGGATTGATACCGAGGAGGCTAGGTCCTTTATTAAGTGTTACGAGAGGCTGAGTTATGTGGATGGGTTAGGGAGCATGGAGGTGCCGGTTGATGTTGTTAGGAGGTTTCAGCTGACTGGGTTGACTGGGTTGACGATGTGCTGCACGACAGCTTTGGATGAGAACCTTCTTAGTGCTTTCATAGAGAGGTGGCAGCCGGATACCAACACTTTTCATTTGCCTTTCGGGGAGATCACTATTACTCTTCACGATGTGGAGGAGATTCTTGGGATCCGGCCTACTGGTACGAGGGTGTTTGTTCGAGGTACCTCCGTTGCCGGTTCTTCGAGGGAGGAGGCGGGGTTGAAGAGGGCCGTGGCAGGTTTTTTTTGCAAACCTCCCGGAGAGGTGGCACCACCGTTATATAAGGGTGGTGGCTTGTTGGTGTCAGCTTTGAGGGCTCATATCAAGGAAGGGACTGAGCATGACTCCCTACGTGCTTATTTGATATTGTTGTTGGGACAGACTTTGTTTGTGGACAAGTCTGGTGATAGGGTGTCAGCTCAGTTGTTACCCTTACTTGATGATCTGAAGCAGGTTGGAGAGTATGCTTGGGGTGCCGCTTGTTTGGCATATCTGTACCGGCAGCTAGGCATGGCATCGCGACGGGAGGCTCGCGGTGTTAGTGGGTGTCTGCCCTTATTGCAGGCATGGATTTACGAGTACTTCCCCCAGTGTCGGCCACACGGGGGAGATTATTTGGAGGGCATGCCACGGGTGGATGCGTGGAGGCACGTTCCTCGGTTTAAGGGCGACCTTGACCATTTTCAGATGTGGCGTGTTAGGTTGGACGGGTTTAGTAGGGAGCAGGTTAGATGAACGCCTTATTGGACGCGTATGCCGAGTTCTGCGAGATATTCTCGCTATTCCGGCTATATTCGATATCAGTCCATTGTTGAGCCGTACCAGCCTGATCGGTGTATGCGCCAGTTTGGGTACATTCAGACTATCCCGATGCCTATGCCTATCCTATGTACCGAGTACCGTCCAGCGAAGAACGGTTATAATGTGGAGTTTGGCCGGGAGCCCGATACGATGTGGGGCCACGAGACTTCCTTGGTGAACTTCAAGAGTCGGTCTCGACGAGCTACGATGCCTTTCGAGGTATCTCGAGACTATGAGAGATGGTACGATGATATTTCTCACCGATTCTATTTTCCACCTTCAGATCGTCTTCATTTTATGCGTCCACCTTTCCACGCTGAGCCAGAGGTAGCCGTTGCACTTAGTAGGCAGTTCTCAGATGTCTATCGTTTACCTACTCCGGAGATGCAGCAGCAGCAGTTAGATATTTTGTTTAGTCAGATGAGCATGTACTACGACACCCATGATCAGAGTAACTAGTACCGGATATTTATGCATTGTATTTGTTTTATTCGGTTTTTATGTAGTATTGACTTATCTTTTATTTAATTAGTTATTATTTTTATTGTTTTGTTGATTTATTTACTTTTATTTATATTATTGTTGTATTGGCCAGAACATGAAAACCCTAAAATTTTGTCTATTTAAACCCTTTACCCAACAAATTATTTCCACACAACTCACTATCTTCTCTCTACTCTTAAAATATATTACTCCTCTTATACTACACTTTAATCATGGTGATGACTAACATTCAATTAGTGAATTATTATCAAAATAAAATTAACGAGATAGTTAACGAGTTTCCCTTACTATTCGACCGCCTAATGATTGTTTTGAATAATCATGTACTTAATAATTTCATTAGTCGTCACAATCCTCCCCTATCTTCGCTTCAACTAATGCATGGACCTATTTACGGTCTGAACAACCCTTCCATTCACCCTAGGAACGTAACAGAAGGTATGGTTACTTTTAATCCATTGTCTAATTTTTCCTTTCAAAAAAATTGCAAAAATTATTATGAAGTTTTGTTTTTGTATTTTCAGAAACTGTCATCTTGAAGCGATGTGAGTGGGAGAAAGTGAAGACGGTAGGGGAAACAAAGACAGGTGCAAGAATGTCCGACAACCGCCTCAAAATCCACGTGTAGGAATCCTCGGACTCCGTACAAACAAGTGCACAACCAATTAGGAACGAATTCCCGGTCGGGGTAACACCAACAATCTCCACCAGTGGATTCTTATAGGTGTTTGTCTTGTAAGTAGAATCAATGAGCACAACATAATGATAGGCTCGGAAAAGCTGCACGGCTACGGGATGTGCCATGAATATATGAGAGCTCTGTCGTGTCTCCGGATCACTCAAATGCCACATCAAATAATGTGCTTCTACCGCAAGAGCAAACATTTGTTGAGCCGTGTTCCTTCCACCCCTAAATTCCCGTCTCAGTTTCTTCGTCTCGTTATATATTTGATTATTTGACGGTTGAGGTTTAGCCGGCGTTCTTTGGTGAAGACCGTTCTTGATGTCTTTTGGAAGCACACCGGCCTTAACCTGTTGCCTCACATACGCTTTCTCCTCGTCATCCAAAGCCGCAAAATGACGATCACCATCCTTGTAAACCACTTCCTCGTGATTGTGAAACCCTTTACCCTCGGCGGTGATGATGTTCCAAACTGCACCGCTATCGTCACCTTGCCGAGGGTAGTTCTGCACGGCTCGGATACGGAAAGTGCATCCACACTTATTCGACCCACGACGCTTCTCAGGATTATCAATTGGAGGAGGTCTACCATACCTTGAACATCGAAAGTAAGATGCCAACACCCCGTCTTTTCTTCTGTTTTTTGCCCCATTATTTGCTTTAACCAAAGCAAAACCATGATCCATTGCAATCCTACTCGCCCAATTAAAGGCATCATCGCGGGTAACAAAACCTAACGTCGTTTCAAAAAACGGATTGTAATCGGTGTTATTATTCCCAAATTCCTCAAACGAGTCCTGTTCAATGCAAATACGTCGCTAATTAGACATTAAATAATTAATATATATTAGTAAAACATGATCTACATACGTAAAATGTTATTAATCATGACCATAAAAAAACGATATCATCTCACCATGGTTAGATGAAGAACTGGATGTCATGGACCATGGCCAGACATCCATTTCACACGTCCCACCATGGTCAGACGTGTGAAATGGATGTCTGGCCATAGATGAAGAACTGGATGTCATAAACCATGGTCAAACCTCCATTTCACAAGTCTGACCATGGTGGGACTTGTGAACTGGAGGTCTGACCATGGTCAGACATCCATTTCACACGTCCCACCATGGTCAGACGTGTGAAATGGAGGTCTGACCATGGCCAGACATCCATTTCACACGTCTGACCATGGTGGGACGTGTGAAATGGATGTCCGACCATGGTCAGACCTCCATTTCACACGTCCCACCATGGTCAGACGTGTGAAATGGATGTCTGGCCATGGTCCATGACATCCAGTTCTTCATCTAACCATGGTATTTTTTCCTAATTATTTTTTAAAAACCGCAAATGAATTTTAACTAACTAAGACGTTACGTAAATCAATTAAGTTAGATAAGTATAAACAAACAATTACCGGATTCCGGGAAAAAAAAAATTAACAAACGTAAAATTTGATTAATATGTGAACATACCGAAGAGTGTTCGTCCCCCATGATAAGCGATTTAAGAAAATTGTTGTTGTTGGATTTAGTCAAATTGTTGTTCTTGTACGATTTTAATTTTTTTAGTTGAATTTAGTTGTTTTTATTTTTAGAGAATTAGAGAAGAGAGAGATAAGAGAGATAGAGAGTATAATTCATTAAGGGCATTATCGTCTTTTTTATGAAAAACGTCGTCGATGTTTCCTAAAACGTCGTCGATGTTTACCAGGCGCCTTTATTAAAGAAACAACCTCAAATCCTACTTGGCAAACATAGCATAAAAGTAGAAAGGTTGAAAACTCAATTTTTTTTTTTATAATTTTGATCATTGTGTAACCCACGTTCTCTTAGCTTGAAGCAATTTAATTTGGTAAAAATAGATGTTTTATGCTTGACTCATTAAATAACCCAGTTATTAATGGTAAATATAATATATACGACACATTTGATGAAATATACAACTTAGTGTATGTATGTAGTCAAAAACACTATATCACTATGTAATCTATTAACCGTGATTAATAGTATTAGTACTAATTTAGTAAGCCACATAGTAATTAAATATTTTTTTAGATGAATTATACTAAGTAGAATAACTCCACTACGAAATACTCTATTTTATTGGAATCACATTAGTGATAATTTTTTTAATAGAAAAAAGAAGAGTTAAGAGTTCATAAAAAACAAGACAAAAAAAGGAAAAATGCTTAAAACAGGTCAAATATTCTCATATAATGGTAATAAAAATAAAACTTTTGTTATTTTTAAGGCAACAAATGGGGTGATGTGATATGTATTTGACCCGTCTTAAACTTAAGACGGATAATGCCCGTTTTAAATGAGAATTTATGATAACATAAATCTTTATTTTTCCAAATGAATTATGATTTGTTCTTATTTTTCCCACATGGATATATTTGACATGTTTAAATGAGAATTTGCCAAGATAGAAAGTGCAGGTCTTTGGAGCGACTGTCCTTCAATAAATTTATCAAAATGTTAATTGTAATATGAAACAAAATGGTAGTAAACATAATAAAATGGGTCCATATACTGTAACATATCTTACTTATAAGAAATGGTAATGACAGATTGACAGACCAAAAATTTATTATAAAATAGATATGAATGTTATAAGTGTACCAAATAAAAGAGTTATGTTGAGTCACGATTAATGATATAAGGATCACGAAAAATATATAAAAAAGTACGAAGAAAGTGATGAATAACTTATTAAATGATCGTTTGTCCTAAGTTTTTGTAAATAGAAATACAAAAATTGTTATATGGAGTATTTGTGACAACCCTCGCGAATGCGGAAATAAAACATAACAAGCATGTGATTTATATAGCGGAAAATACGATGTTTTTAAAACTTTTTACATGCAAATAGAAAGGTACGAGGGATGTCAATAATTACAAACCAAAGTATAAAATACTACAAGAGACGTAGTCTCTCAAAATGCTATCCAACATCAAAGTTATTAGCAACTAGCTAAACAACGTCTAGAGGTGACTCATCCAGGCCAACGCCCGCTAGCTCACACCCGAAGCCAAAATACCACAAGCAAAAAGCCATCCAATTAAGCAACCTGTTCATCCATGAAAAACATGAACACCACAGTCAGTGGGGAGTAACTCCGGGTTCTCCCAGCCATATCACAATAAACACACTTAAACGGAAATACGAAATAGAAGCATGCTTATATAGATATACATGTGAAATACGAGAAAGATAAATAGGCAATTCAATATATATATAAGGAATAAAGATATCGATACTTGAAGTACAAA
This sequence comes from Heliosperma pusillum, assembly GCA_022085475.1. Taxonomy (NCBI): domain Eukaryota; kingdom Viridiplantae; phylum Streptophyta; class Magnoliopsida; order Caryophyllales; family Caryophyllaceae; genus Heliosperma; species Heliosperma pusillum. The sequence goes on from JAIUZE010011080.1 coordinate 41,303, forward strand.
ACCGTAACCATCATATTATAGAAAGACCCGGGTATGACACTCTTAGGCAACCATATACTCACTAGGGCTTGCATCTCACCGTTAGCGGCATAAGTTTGATAAGATTGAGACTCGACAAACAAACCATGCCAAGTCATCCAAAGATCACGAATAAACCAATCATATAATCATCCAACCAAACGTACAATACGTTGACGACATCTCTCACGGTAAATGACACGCACTAGCACCGTGTACATGCAAGTATGATTAAAAGGCATCCACGGGATAAAACATTTCCCTGAACGCATACACTATTCAATTCATTTCGTATATATAGACTAATTTCCTCCCGGTAGGACGACGATCATAATACAGTCCTAGTCTAAACCTGGCCAGACTCTCAAAATAACATTTTCCGATTCGACATGCGATAAACATTTCGCATCCAAGACTCGGTCAATCATAGACGACGAGTACCCCAAATTCGGTCAACCTTCACGAAAGAGGCGGAAAAGAGCACAAGCCTCACAACAAGCGGTACGCTACATGCAATGACACCACCTCGCAAGTATACAACATTTGACGGCCGGGTCGATCAACGTAAAGCGTTCACCTCCCAACAACGTCGTCATATGCCCACTAACACATGCAATTAAGTAGTAAGAATACACTCCCCGTTCCGACATTCCAGCCTTACGAACGAAGAGGTAGCCAAGGGAATGAGAGTACAAAGCACATAGAAAATTAGTGCTCAAACCGTAACATGTGTAAAACCAACTCAGAGTGGGACATATCAAAAACCGTCACAAAACATGTGATACAAGCAAATGGAATATCATATATTCAAAACATTAATATTTAAAGTCATTCCGTAAATTTATACGATAAATGAACCATCGGAAATATTATAAATGAAAACATAAGAAGGAATTGGATAAGATTTGGCAGTGTGTGCCAGCCGGTCAAGGTGACCGGCTGCCGGCTACCCGGCTGGCACCCATAGTATAAATTGAAAACAAATCAAAATACAGCGTGTCCCAGCCGGTCAAATGGACCGGCTGCCGGCTACCCAGCTGGGACCAAAGACATACGAGAAAATGAAGTGATATTGGCATAACTCTCAGCCGGTCGGTTGACCGGCTGCCGGTCGGCCGGCTGAGATGTAAAGTACATCAAAATTTTACGTAAACAACAATTCACATCAGCCACTCCCCAGCCGGTCAGCTGACCGGCTGCCGGTCGGCCGGCTGGGGTCCAATATGCACGAAAATCACCATTTGCACTAAGGTTCAACATTCAACAATCATCATCTAACATCACAAATCATCAATTCTCATTATCAATTATCAACTAACAACAACTATCATCAACACACAATTCCTATGATTACTAATCCTATTCTAAACACGATTACTATCATAGAAAACACGTTAAAACACGTAAAGATATCGAGTAACCCTTCACCGTTACCTTTCCGCGTCTTCAATCCGCGTCGATGTCCTCTTCTATCAAGAAGTAGTCTTTGTCGGGGTCTTGGAGGTCACCACCTACAATTAGATAATAAAAGATGAATATAATTCACCTTTGAGAAAGACGGATAAATTGAAAAGCGAGAATAATGGTAATTTTATTATCAATTAAGATAGAGGACGATGAGAGGGAAAAGAATAAGACAAACTTGAGTGAATTTGAGCGAGAAACGAAGGTGTAGTGACGATTCTAAGATCGATCAAAGATGGAGGTTAGGGTTTTGGTGTTTACTTGGTGAGGAAGAAGAAGATTGAATGTGAGGGTGAGTTAGGCTTAAGGGGAGTATATGAGGGAGTAAGTGGAAAACATATGAGAAAAGCCCAAAAGCGTCTTAAGACGTAACTTACTCGAAATCTCGCGTAAAGTTCAAAAACGAACTCGGAAATTCTAAACTAGACACGAGAAATTTAATTCTAAACTAAAACTAAAATTTCGCTGAAAAGTATCTGTAAAATATTTTTACTATAAAAAAAGGGTACATTTGCGGGTGTTACAATCACCCTACCTTTTAAAAAGTTTCGCCCTCGAAACTTGAGCAAAAGAAAGATACCTTAATCGAATAGGCTTGGATATTTACTACGCATAGAAGCTTCCGTTTCCCACGTCTCTTCTTCGACATTAGCACATCTCCACATGATTTTCACTAAAGGAACCACTTTACTTCTAAACTTCTTATCCTTGCAATCTAGGATGCGGATCAGCTTCTCTTCAAAGGACATATTCGGTTCAAGCTCGGGCATTTCCGTTTGAAAGACATGGCTTGGATCACTAACGTACTTTCTCAATTGAGAAACATGGAATACATCATGAACCTTAGCCAAATTCGGGGGCAAGTCCAACTTGTAAGCAACGACACAAATCCTTTTCACAATATAAAAGGGTCCAATGTATTTCGGGCTCAATTTACCCTTTACACCAAACCGTTTAACACCCTTCATTGGAGATACTTTCAAGAACACTTTATCTCCAACTTCAAATTTTAACGGTCTTCTTCGGATATCGGCATAAGATTTTTGTCG
>JAIUZE010011081.1:0-70261 GCA_022085475.1 Heliosperma pusillum
TGACGAGCTAGCGAGCGAAGTATTTACCTTGGAACTATATTCGGTTCATAGTTTGTATATTATTATATACACTTTTATTTCCGTATTTATACGGGAGATATGTCTCCCGTCTTGTATATTTCTTTTGTAGAATATTATTTACGTTTTGTAATGACCCTTTTTATTTCAGACACCTTCATTATGTATTTAAATTATTTTTTTCTTTCCCCAAATTTGAGGGTGTCACAGATACAGTTAATTAGTACATTACATATATTCGATATGTATGAGAGTTAATTGTTAGAAATTGAGTTAAGAACTCAAATTCAATTAAGTTTTTTTTTCAATTATGCGATAATTGACTAATAAATTTATATCTTATTTTAATACGATTAAATAAGATTTAACTTAGTAATTAATCGTTAAATTACTAAATTAGTTGAGGTTTTGAGATAGAGGTAATTAGTTAATTATATTTACAAAGAGTTGTAACATAAATTAACTAAGCATTGTGGGACCCATTATATATTGATATAATGGTAGAATATTACTTAAAATGTTAAGTACATATTATTCATTTATTTGTGTCATATAATTGTTATATGATCAAATTAACACTTAATTATACAAGATAATTAAGCATATGATTAATACGTATTTGTGGGACAAATATCAAAAATCAAAATGGATCAAATTGAGGCTCACATGGCCGGTTATGGTGAAGTCAAATGGTGATGATGGTTGTTCTTATTCATACTCACAAGCAACATATGCTTATGACATGAATAGTAAACATGATATCATTTTATTCACTACAACACATTACCACCTTACATGGCAATAAAATAAGAAGAAAAAAGTCCCTCTTGGGTGATGAAAGAGCCGGCCCTTATGGCTATAAATTGAGCAATTGTTGTTCAATTTATTTACTTCTTCATTCTTACTTATTTTATCATTCATCTCTCAAAGCTCATCTTCTCACTACAACTCTCATATACTAATATTTCCTAAGTATTACTAGTGTAGTAATATAGTCTAATATTAGTAGTATATTATCTATCTTATTATCTAGTTAATAAGAAGGGTAGATTGTTTGGTTCATCTTGGTGCAACTAAGAGGAGATCTTCTACTTTGGAGATTATTTGTGTTCAACCATATTTGTAGCTCAAGATCAACAAGAAGGAGTTCTTGTTGTGCCCTTCTATTTTCCATACCAATGTGAGGAAATTTCTTCTCTTATATAAATGTCTTTATATTTGCATGCATGTTACATAGATCATTAAATACTAAATTAACAAGTAATTTAGTAAATAATTAGAGGAGTCTAATTAAGGTCTATGGACTTTCACCTTTATCATTATGAACTAGAAAATGTACGTAGTAGTAGTAGTAGTAGGAGGAGGAGATAATAGTAATATATGAGCATTAACCATCACCTAATTAAGGTTTTGGTTGAAATGATTCATCTATCATGAACTATGCATGTAAGAGAATTACTATCTACCTTCTATTTTGCTTTTTCTTCTCCACTTGTCTTTTGACCCCACACGATAAATATAACTTTAACCGGTTGAGAGAGGGTGCATGGAAAAAATTAAAGAGAAGGTTGGAAAAAGAAGGACCATAGCTCAATAACTTTATTTATTAATGACATTTTGGTTATACCATCAATGACATCTCGCTTCGAAACACAATGGAATGGGAAAAAGGGTCCTAAGTTTTTTGCTAAGCTCAATAACTTTATTTATTAACGAATTGAGTAAACTTTAAAATTACAACTTGTAAAAGAGTCAATGTGACTTTTTGGAAAAAGATCCAACAAAAATAATAAAAGAATCAACTGATAGCAGTGTCTAGGGATGACAATGGATCGGGTTGCATCGGTTTTTGAAGAATCCATATCCAATCCACAATTTTAATGGATCACCAATCCATATCCAAACCCGATCCATATCCAAAAACCGATTATCCATATCCAATCCACCATTTTTTTTTTTATTATCCATACCCGATCCAAAACCTGATCCATACCTAGTTCAACCCGACCCATAGCCATTACAAACCAAACCTATACCTATTTGGAAAATAGCAAAAAAAAATTAAAAACATTACAGTTACACTCGTTAACCATTAAAGTTATACTCGGAAAGTAGTGAGTTTACGTATAAAAGTGTCAAAATCAATACATTATTATTACATATTCAAATTTTTATATTGAAAATGGCCTAAAGTGGACTAAAGTTACACTCGTTAAACATTAAAGTTACACTCGTAAACCATTAAATTTATACTAAAAAACGCCGAGAAGTTACATAAACTTGTTTTAAAATCACCCAAATTCAATTTTTTATTATTCGAATTCAAACAAGTTGAACTTTTTTATAATTTAAAATTACAGTTACACTCTTCGCGGTTAGAGTAACGCTCGTACAACATTACAATTACACATCTCTCTATCGTAATAAATGTGTGGCTAAAAATAGGACTCAAAGACTCACCATATATACTAGACTCAAAAGAACCTTACTCATTGTAAAAGTGCACCATATTTAACAATTATATAAATAATTGCGAGAGCGTTGACATTCCACACACTCTGTGTACGTAAAGGTTTTGAAACTTTCATACGAGAGAACAAACCCTGAAACAATGCAAAAGTTGTACTCCCTCCTATTCTATTCTTCCCTATCTCCTATTTGGTCCATTAATGGTTTCTTCCCTATTTGCATTTTTGGAGGTGGGGTTGTGTGTTTTGTGTGGTCCATATTTAATTGCATGTTGAGTAGAGTGTTTTGTATGTTCCAAATTCATTTCCTTAATCCTAGAGCCCAAATGAAAGGGAAAGATTACATGGAATAAGAGGGAATATGTTTTAATAAGAAAACATAAAAGTATCTTTAACATATATTCCATCTGTAAGTAAATGAATAAATAAGAAGTAATTATTATATAAAAAACTTGAAATTAAAATAAATCTATATTAAGATTAACTTGAAATACTTAAAGTAGAAAAACAATTAGAAAATATAATAGGCGATATACAAATATGTTTTAGGCATCTGCCTTGAAATTAAAACAAATCTATATTCAGATTAACTTGAAATACTTAAAGTTGAAACAAGGAGAGCTAAATTTAAACGTATAATAAACAAAAGAAAAATAAATAATAAATAATAAATAAATATAATAAAACATGGATTAAAGAGATACAAAAAAAATTGTGAAGTTTTAGTTTTTGTAAGTGAAATGAAATCATATCGAATTGTGCATTTTAAAAAGGGTTTAGATCAGGAGAAAAATGGATATGGATCGAATTTGGATCGGGATAAAGGTGGATATGGATCGGTTTCAGGTCGGTTATGAATCTTAAATGGATCGGGTGGATCGGGTCAGATATGGATATGAAATGGATCGGCATATATTCGGTTCGGTTATTTTTGAAGTGGATATGGATTCGGGTTCTAAGTAATGGATTTGGATATGGGTTTTCAAACTTCGGGTTTGGATCGGTACTTTTCCTTCGGATCGGTTCAGTTCGGTTCCGGTTCGGTCCAGATCAAAATTGTCATCCCTAGCCAGTGTCGGAGCCATGATTTGAATTTAGGGGGTGAAAAAAAGGGACAAACGACTAATTAAACAATGTACCCTCGAAAAGTTTTCAAAAAAATCAATTAGAAAAAAATCTCGGAACTTTTTTTCGTCGTTGGGGAGGGTGGGGGGAGAAGCCTCTCTGCTAACCGCCCAATTTCACCAGTCACCGATAGTGGTCAAAGACTGAGGTATTAGGCCCTGTTCTTTCTGACTTATTTAGAGCTGAACTGAACTGAACTTAATAGAGCTGAACTGAACTGAACTGAGCTGAACTGAACTGAATGGAGCTGAACTGAATAAATGTAAACTGAAATAAGCTTATTGGAGCTGAACTGAGGTGAAAAATTAATAATAATAAAATAATAGTAATAATGATAATAAATATAATAACAACAATAATAATAATAATGGCGGAACCTTGGAGGATTTCCTTCCAATTTCTTCTGCTAAGCTTGTTTCTTTCAGTACTATTGGTACCAATGTTGCTAGTCTAGTTATCATTCTTCCCCATTCTTCCCACTTCCTCCCCTCCAAAAACAGGGGCCGCCATTGTTGCACCTGCAAATTCGTCACATAATGCTACATTAAGTGATAACACTACTAAAACTAATCCTACTATAACTAATAATGTGAATCCTAAAAGTTGGGCTGATGTTACAAGAAAGAAATCCATAGTTGGTATGAGCTTTTTCTTTCATGAGTAAAGTGCAAACTCGACTGAAGTTGAGATTCAAATGAAGGAAATCGAGGAGGAAGTTTCAAAGTGGACATTCCATCTTATGGGTAATGTTTTGGGTGCCAAGCCCTCCCTAAAGCAAGTTTCTGATTTTGTACAAAAGAGCTGGAATCATGGACCTCTGCCTTTGGTCCAATACTTTAAAAAGGGGTGGTTTAGTTTCAAATTTGATAAAGAGGAAGACATGAATGAAGTCCTCAAGAGGGGTCCTTGGTCCATAGGCTCAAATTCTCTTGTCCTTAAACAATGGTCTCCTTCTTTTTCTACAACTATGGAATGTATCACCACCATTCCTGTTTGGGTTCTTTTTCCTGACCTTGATCCCTTTATGTGGACTGATTCTGTCCTTAGTAAGATGGCTAGCAAGCCTCTATTTGCTGATCTGAACACTACTTGTAAGACCAAGCTATCTTTTGCCAGAGTTATGATAGAGGTTGATGTCTCTAAGGATTTTGTTGATCAAATCACCGTCAATGCTCCTTTCATAGGACAATCAGTCCAAAGAGTTGTATATGAATGGGGGCCTTATTACTGCAAGAAATTGGGTCATTCTGACTCTTCTTGTAATAGAAACAAAGCTCATATTTCTATGAAGGCCAAACCTTCTCAAGACAAGAGTATTGTTCTCCTTACAGTTAACAAAGCTACAGCTCTATATTGTCTTACCTCTTCTGCTCATGTCAGCTTTGATCCCAGTATGCCCTGCCAGCCCCCAGCTCCAGAATGCCACTTGCTAGGTGGTACCTCAACCTCCCAGTCTGAGTGTGCAGGGTTTTTTGGAAGGAAGTAGTATCCAAGAATGCATGGTGTTAGGCACTACCCCTCCTGTCCACTGCTCTGTCACCCAGTCTGAGAGTGTTGTAAAGCACTCAGGATGCAGTGAGCTAGGGCATGATTCAGTTGAGCAGACTGTGGAGAAGGGTATTGCTTCCATGCTTTCCCCTAATAGATTTGCTTGTCTTGTTGATGAGAGTAAGGTCTTAGTGGGCACCATTGAGGCAGTTCCACCAGACAAAAATCCATGATTATATCTGCCTTGAATATTAGAGGTTTCAATAAGCTGAATAAGCACTTAGAGGTTCTTTCTTTTATCAAGGAAAATAATATTGATGTTCTTGGTATCTTAGAGACTCGTGTGAAACAAGGGAAAGCCCCCAGAATCCTGGGTAATAAATTTAAGCATTTTAGAAGCTATACTAACTACAATAAGCATTCTAATGGTAGGATTTGGGTACTTTGGAACCCTGTCACTACCTCTGTGGATGTAGTGGAGGAACATGCTCAAGTGGTTCACTGTTTTGTGAAACACTTTGCTACAGGAAGATCCTTTCATCTTTCTGTTGTCTATGGGAGTAATAGGCCTGAAATAAGAGAGGCCCTTTGGTGCTTCATGTGTGCTTTCTTTAGGCAGGTTGGTCCCTGGGTTGCTATGGGAGATTTTAATATTGTAAGGCATTTCCATGAAAAAATAAGTGACACCCCTCCTGTTCTTTCTGATATTTGTGCCTTTAATTCTTGCCTTTCCACTTGCGGTTTGGATGATATGCAAGGTATTGGCCCTGAATTCACTTGGTATAATAAGCAGGATATTTCCTCTAGAGTATACTCTAAACTTGACAGGGTGCTTGTTAACTCTGAGTGGCTTCAGGTTTTACTCACTCTTCTGCTCAGTTCCTTTCCCCTTGTATCTAGAGCTGGCAAGTCTGACCCGACCCGAGCGACCCGACCCGAACCCGAGCAATCTCGACCCGACCCGAACCCGAGAATATTGCAACCCGAAACCGACCCGACCCGACCCGTTGACGACCCGTGACCCGACACGACCCGATTAAGGCCGACCCGAAACCGAACCGTACCCGACCCGAGAAGACCCGTAACCCGAGTTGACCCGATTCATGCACTGACCCGACCCGACCCGACCCGATTTATGACCCGACCCGATTTATGACCCGATCACTTTATATGACCCGACCTAATTTACCCGTAAGTTGACCTAATTCAAAAGATAACTGCATATTGACCCGAAGTTTACGCAATATAAAACCTTGACATTAACAAAAATATTAAGGTGCCAACTAATGAAGATGAAAAGATAGCTTGTAAACTCAAAGACAATAAGAAGATAATACTAAAATTATCTAGAAAAAAAATGAAGATGAAAAGATGGCTTCAGAACATATTGATGAGGATTGAGGGCAATATGAAAGAGGTGCACACTGATGCTAAGTTGCTAACACAGAGCACACATAAAAACAAGTATAATCACAGACTACAGTAAACCTGAGCTAGATGATTGGGACGATGCTGCAAATCTTCCCAAGGGTTTTGAAATTATGTCTGATCTACAAATGTTACCATAACCGAGAATAGTTCTGAGCAAATTAAAATACTACAAATGTTACAATATCCGATCATTATCAACTTAGACTAAAGTTAATAAGTACAAACCTACAACCTATAAAAATCGACTTAAACTAAAGTTAATAAGTACAAACCTACAACCCATAAAAATTAGCTACTAACGAGAACTAGTACACTTCGCCTAGCACCAACTCGTAGGACTCTCGCCCAAGACCAAAAGTGGAGCAGTAGCAAAATCAGTCCAGTAACTCTTCTAGAACTAGTTGGTCCAATTCTTGTGACTCTTCGAGCATCAAAGCAAAATCATTCCAGTATCTCCTCTAGCACTATGAGCAATTAGTAGGACTCATCTAGCAGCAAAAAACATTACCAATCTTCACCATCTTGACCGACTTCAACACCAAGTTGGTCCAATTCTACATAAAATTAACCAAAAAAAAAGTGATACCAAAATAAGTACGAAGAGAAAAGAGCCAATAACAGTTTATACACCAAGTTAAAAATAAAAGCATCCAATTTGATTATTACCTTCATATCCAAATAGCCAGTTACGAGTTGTCACTAATGCTTCAACATTTTGAGACAAAAGCGAACTCCTCCATTTATTCAATATTCTTCCACCCATACTAAAAGTCGATTCTGAAGCAACGGTTGTTATAGGTATCGCCAATATGTCTTTTGCCATAGACGCAAGAATGGGATATTTGTCGACATTTTTAGCCCAAAAGCTTAATACGTCAATTTGAACTAAGCGAGGCTCTTTGCGATCAGATAAATATTTCTCATGCTCGGTTACACCAAATCTTTGAGAGGACCCATAACATGCATCAAAATCCTAATTTATGGATCATGAAAAGATATCACTTAAAAATATCAACAAAACTGGAACCTAAACCAAATACAAAAAGCAACATATTCATGAAAATAAGTGTATAAATTTCAATTACCTCTAAATCGCCGCATCCATTCTCCTCCTGGTTCACAGTTGTCGTAGGAATGGGAATGACTGTCTTTTCATAATTCTTGTACAACTCGAGAAATTGCACATAAATAACATTGGCTTTATTTGTACCGGTTAACTCACCATGCAACTTCTTAAGTGCATATAACACAAAGTCATATTTGTAACGAGGATCAAGGATCACAGCAAAAGAAAGAATAGGAGAGAACTCATGCCAATACTTCTCAAACTTATCATACATGCTAGTAGCCATTGTTCTAATATTTGTATCCCCACCATCAATTGCTAAGAGTAAAAGTCGTTGAATTTTAAATATATTGATGAAGTACAGGTTCGCGGTTGGATACTCACAGCCAGAAAAAGCATTAGTAATTTCATAAAAAGGCTCCAACAAGCTACAAATCTTCTCCACCTTCAACCATTCATTACCCGAAATGCGGTGCTTGAAGCCACTTTCATCTAAAGTGTACATGTCTAGAGCCTTTTTATAAAAAAATAGCTTTTTTCAACATTAAATAAGTGGAGTTCCACCTTGTTGCCACATCCATCCACAATTTTGTGTTAGTAGGTAAGGAGCATCGTTGAGCACATATATAAAACTTAATGATTCTTCCCTCAGATGCATCTATATACTTCACTGTTTCCCTAACTTTGATAACGCACTCATCAATGACCTTCAACCCCTCTTTAAACTAAATTCAATATATGGGCACAACAACGAATATGGAAATAATCTCCTCCACTAGGCAAATTTTCCATTAATGCATGTTTCATGTCATTTACCATGCTATCATTACTTGATGCATTATCAAGCGTCAAGGTAAAAATATTTTTCTCAATACCCCAATCTTGAAGCAAAGGAAGCAAAAGACTAAAAGTACGAAAACCCGTATGAGGTGGAGAGAAATGGACAAAATTTAAGACTTTAGAACGCAATGTCCATTTGTTATCCACATAATGGGCTGTAAGAGTAAGATAAGCACGAGAGGTACAAGCAGTCCAAACATCACATGTTAAACAAATCTTACTAGACAATGCACCCAACATTTGTTTGATCTTTTCCTTGAACTCGACGTGTTTCAAGAGACACACTTTCTTTATACTATTCCTAGATATGGTTTGAACATTTTCATTTAAATATAGATGAACCCTCCTCAAACCTCGATGCTCAACAATGGAAAACGGATACCCATGCATCATTATTGCCTCAGCCATTAATTCAACATACACATTTTGGTCAAATTCCTTAGTTATCTTAGTCTCTTCACATGGTTGTTTTTTCTTTTCCACACAAGCCATTATATGTCTCGTAAAATTAGAGGTGCCACATTTAGACTCCGCCCTAAAAATAGCCTTACGACAATAAATACAAAGCGCATACATTTTCTCAGGCCCATTTTTTGAGATGCTCTTGTAGAACTTAAAATGGTTCCATATATCGGCGGGTCTTTTCCGTTTTTTACTAGAAAGATCCTCAAAGACAACTGGAAATAATGTGTCACCTGTATCAGGATGAATAAACGGTTCATCGGGTTCTTGTAAAGGGATTCCTTGATTTGGTAAAATTGGTTCGGAATTGAGGAAGCCTTGCAAACCATCTTGAATCAAACTAGAATCTGACACTGGCAGCACAACCGTAGACTGAGGCATAATGACCTCAACATTTTCAGATGAAATGTATGAGTCATTGGAAAGATCATCCAATCTTGCTGTAAAATGAAATATAAGAGGATAAGATAAGAGAATAACAATGGCATATTAACCTCAACAAGGATATTTAATTGAACATCTGAATTGAACATCGATATAGGTGGATATTAAATGAACAGTCTAGAAAACAGCCAAACTAAACAAAATATAGCTCTATTAAGTATATGACCGAAGATACTCGAGCCCTATCTCAAAAGCACCTTCTTCCCTTCCTGTTCTCATGAATCGCAATCGAGATCATAATTATATTTCATCAAAGTTCATCTCATTCATTGCAGCATATATTTACAAATGTTTAACCGATTGAGCGAAATTAATCAGATTCAACTAGTACATTCGGGCCTGTCAGTATATATTTTATTGACATACCATAATCATGCATTTTTTTTTACATCTACGACTCTACGAGTAAACAATACTTATTAGAATATATAGGCTAAGCATCTGAATTGTACATCCATTTCGGCGTATATCAAATAAACAGTCTACGAAACAACAGACTCGACAAGATACTACTCTACTTAGTTAAAAAAAAAAGGTAAAATTAACAGAAGACTATGTGCAGGAAACAATTCAGCAGTTGCGCAAAATAGAAAGAATCAAATCGACATATACAGTACCTCTATGAGCAACACGATCTTCATCTAACTCCATTAAAATTTTAAATTCCTGCCAAAACAAGAATTTTGATAAAGGAATTGGTAAAAGTAATACAAAGATTACATTATTGCTTACACAGGTTGGTCGATTCGGGCATCACAAATGGTAGCCGGAGTCGCGCTGGTAAAAGTAATACAAAGTAATACCCGACGGATGGTGGCCGGATTTGCGTTGGAGGTTGGCCGGATTTGCGTTGGAGGTTGGCGGACTGGCGGAGTCGCGTCTTTGGTTTTGCAGAGTGATTTGGGGTTTTTTTCTTATTTTCTAGGGTTTTCTTATTTTCTAGGTTGGCAAAGTAATAATGAGATTTTGACTGAAGGTTGGTTTGTGACTTTGGTCTATTTGGAGTTTGCGCCTAAATGAAAGTTAGTTTGCGCCTAAATGAAAGTTGGTTTGTGCCAACATTTTATTTTGTATTTTGTGTTCTATTTTGAAATAATTTCGAGTAATTTAGAAAAACATTATTTGAGGGACGTGGTTTTCACATACGGATTTTACATTTTCACATACGATTTTTATAACACTACCCATACATGACCCTCCCTTCCCCAGATTTTCCTACCCCGTCATCTCCGACTTCCGATCACCTGAAGTCCACCAGCGCAGCCCATGTCCCAATCACTCACAAACCCGACGCCGACTGCCCCATCCCACAACAACCCATCGCCGACAACCCGACCACAACGGTTCTATCCCCCTGCTACGACCACCTATAAACCCTAATTAAGAATAATTATTAAACTTAAACATAATAATTAAAAAAATGTATTATTAATTGCTAAATATACAAGTACTTTACTAATTATAGAATTATATCCATTGTTCAACTTTATTAGATTCTATTATAGGTTAGATCTAGGTAGCACGGACACTTCTCCTAACCAGCCGTCCCGTGTCGGACACCGTGTCGGACACACGGACACCTATAAAAAAGGAATGTGAGATTGAAAGACTAGAAGAGGTTGATTAGAAGATGAGTTTGGGTGAGAAAATTGATTAGAAGATAAGTTTAGGTGGAAAATGAGAATAAATTATAGTTAAAGTCAAGTTTTACACTCAATTATTTACATTTAATAACAAATACTAATAAAAAAATAAAATTGTTTGTTATTTAAACCTATAAAATATATATTTTATTTAATTTAAATGCCGTGTCCCGTGTCCTAAATTTCACGAGATGCCGTATCACGTGTCCGTGTCGTGTTCGTGTCCGTTTTGGTCCTACCTAGGGTTAGATGTATCCATAAGACCATAACCATAAGAGTCAGTTTGATTATGTTTAGGAAAAAAAAGGGGATTGTGTTTAACAAAAGGCCATGAAACGGAAACTTTATGAAAAAGTGTATATGACAAAGTAAAGTTCGTAGGTGAAAAAGTAATTATGTAGCCTATTAAAATTTGAACTTAACGTTTGTACCAAAAAATATATTTTAACTTAACGTATATTTTAACTTAACGTCAAATTTAATGTTAGATAACTTATAATTTTACACTTATATAGTCGATTCTATATCGGTAGATAAACATGAACAATACACGTTAAAATAGAAATGTATAACAAATAATCGGGAGTCTGGCACAGAGAGAGTAATCGAGTATATATTTAAAATGTATAATTTTACACTTATATTGTCGGTAGATAACACATGAACAATCACTTTTCATATAATGTGAACTATGTTTATAAAAGTACGGAGTATTTTACATTAAATAATCTTAAAAGTCGCTAGATAACCCCAATATAACACCAAATTGTAAAAGAATTAGAAAAATTGATTCGATAATGAATTGAGGAGTTAAACCGGGCCATAATTTATCTCAAATCTGATAATGACCCGACCCGATAATGACCCGACCCGAACCCGACCCGAACCTGACCCGAACCCGACCCGAACCAGACCCGAACCCGATATATCTAACTGAATGACCCGACCCGACAACGACCCGAACCCGACCCGACCCGAACCCGAACTATGAATTGACCCGATAAACACGACCCGTACATAACCCGTAACCGACCCGAACCCGACCCAAAAGAAATCATGACCCGACATGACCCGAACCCGATATGACCCGACCCGACCTAGACCCGACCCAGACCCGACCCGACTGACCCGATTGCCACCTCTACTTGTATCTTTGATCACTGCCATGTTGTTCGTACTTTCCACGATGATCCTCCCCCTAAAAAACAATTCAGTTTCCTGAACTGTTGGGTCTCTCATCCTGATTTTAAGGCTTGTGTTGCTAATGCTTGGAACTGCAATATTTCTGGTAATTCTATGTTTAGATTGATGGGCAAGTTGAAGAATGTCAGATTATCCCTGTAGGTCCTCCACTTCAAGCACTTCTCCAGCATTTCTTCTAGGGTTTCTTCTAAAAAGGCTGCTTTAGATCAATGTTTTAGGGATTTACAGAGTGATCCCCTTTTCACTGATCTTATTGTTAAAGAGAGGGATCTATTTGAAGATTTATCTATACTCAAAGCTGCTGAGATCAACATCCTTTCCCAGCGTGCTAAGCTTCATGACATTAAGCATAATGACACTTGGTCTAAATACTTTTTCTCCAAAATTAAGGAAAGGCAGCAATGCCAAGTTATTGGGGAGATTCAGGACACTAATGGTGTTTCCTATGTGGGTCCTCAGGAGGTTGGCAATGCTTTTGTGCAATACTATCAGCAGCTCCTGGGCACCTCCACTGTGGTTGAGCCTATCAACCCTGTTGTTATATCTAATGGTAACAATGTTGATCCTATGGACCATGCCTTGTTGACTAAACCTGTCTCTCAGGAGGAAATCAAGAATGTTGTTTTCTCTATAGGCTCTAACAAAAGTCCTGGTATGGATGGATTCTCTGCAGGCTTCTTCAAAGCAGCTTGGGATGTCGTCTCTCCTGACTTTTGTAAAGTTGTTGGGGATTTTTTCAGAACCTCTTTTATGCCAAAGCAGGCTAATATTACTGTTCTTTCTCTTATTCCTAAGAAGAAAGTAGTTCATTCTGTTAAGGATTTTAGACCAATATCCTGCTGCTCTATCATCTATAAAACTATCAGCAAAATCCTAACTAACAGACTAAACTGGTTGGGAATGAACAAACTGCTTTTGTTAAGAATAGGAGCCTTTTTGAGAATATTATGCTCACCCAGGGACTTGTTAAGGGCTACAACAGAACAAATTTAACTCCTAGATGTATGCTTAAAGTGGATATCATCAAAGCTTTTGATTCTATTCAATGGAAATTCATCCATAATATGCTCAAGGCTCTTAACTTCCCTGAAACTTTCACTAACTGGGTTATGAGCTGTATCACTGGATCTTGGTTCACCATCAAGGCTAATGGATCTCACTTTGGTTTCTTCAAAGGTAAAAGTGGTATTATGCAAGGTGACCCCCTCTCTCCTTGCCTCTTTGTCCTGGGCATGAAGATCCTCTCCAGAACCTCAGGGTCATGTGCAATGATAAAGATGTTTCCTTCCATCCTAAATGTGTCAAGATGAAGCTCAATCATCTGATCTTTGCTGATGACCTTATGGTCTTTACTAGAGGTGACCAGCCTTCTGTTGAAAAAGGTGTTGCTACATTGAAGAAGTTCTCCACTTGGTCTGGCCTAACTGCTAGTTTAGAGAAAACTGAAACTTATTTTGGAGGTATATCTGATGAACTCAAGTCTCAGATTCTCTCTAGCATTGGTCTCAATGGTGGTTCTCTCCCCTTCAGGTATTTGGGTATGCCTATTAATCATGCTAGGTTGACCCATAGCATGTTTGACAGCCTTGCTCTTAAGATATCTACTTTACTGCACTCATGCTCTACTAAATATCTTTCTTATGCTGGAAGGATACAGATTATTAACTCTGTCATTTTTGGACTTAGTAACTTCTGGGGTAGTTGCATCCTCCTTCCTAGACACATTTGCAACTTCATTAATAAATCCTGCAAGAATCTTCTCTAGACTTCCTCTTCTGATTATAACAGAATGGTTTTCAAAAGCTGGCATTCAATTTGTTTGCCCTGGTCTGAAGGTGGTTTCCAAGTGAAAGACATTGAAACCTGGAATGTAGCCTCTATGCTAAAATGGTTATGGCACCTTGATCATGGGACTGGCACGGTCTGGATTTCCTGGATTAGGAAATACTTTCTTACCAGCACTAGCATCTGGAACCTACAAGTTAAAGAATTTCACCTTGAAAGCCTCGGAGGTGTTCTTCAAGTTAGAGACAAATGCATTCTTAAGCTGGGCAGTCTTGATGTTGTGAAATCTCTGCTTAGGAATTGCACTGTCAAAGGGAACTTCTCCATAAGCAAAGCTTATGAGGTTCTTAGGCCTCGAATGCATGTCATTGCTTGCTACAAAACTGTCCAAAAGAACTGCATTCTTCCTAGGCATAGAATTACACTAATGCTTGTCATTCAAAGGAAGCTCTGCTCTACTAATCTTCGTATTTCTAGAGGCATGTACATTCCAAATCGTTGTTACCTCTGTTAGTCTGTTGGTGAGAGCTCCAGGCACCTACTCTTTAGCTGCAGTTACTCCCAAACTCTCCTCTCACGTTTACTTCTTTGGTCTGGATGGAATGCCAATGCTACTCACCTCAGAAGGCTCCTTACCCTGTCACAGTCAGGTCCTTCAAGGCCATGGCAGAAGAATTGGATCCTATGTGGTCTGGCTGCCATTGTCTATTATATTTGGGTTGAGCGCAACAAAAGGATATTTGAGGGGAATGAAAAGCCAGTGAGCTTATTGTGGAAGGAAATTCAGTTTGTAGTGAGTGCTTTCATGCTACACAAAGCAAAGCATGAATATGAGGAACTTCTTGAAGCTCTAAACTCCTAATCTTTTTGTATTGTTTTCTAGTTGTAATGCTACTACTACTTAGGGGTATGCCTTCAAATGCCTTACCTTTTTATGGGCTATTTACTTGTAAGAAACCTCATGTAATCTTTTATAATAATATATGGGAAATATCTCTTCTTGAAAAAAAAAATAATACTTCGTAATAATTATGATTATTAGTTGTTAGCATAATCATAATGATAATGATAAATATTATTAGTTATTATCATTAGTCTTCGTAATAATATTAGTAAATAGTAATAGTAGTATTAATATAAATATGATTGATTTTGATAGTCATAACATTCATTATAATAACAATAATAATTAGTGATAATAATAATAATAATAATAATAGTAATAATAGTAGTAATAACAATAATACTAGTAGTGGTGGTGGTGGTGGTGGCCGGTAGTTGTAGTAGTGGTAGTAGTAGTAGTAAATTTCTTTTAAATTGTACTTTGAGCTTGATAAATAATAATAATAATAATAATAATAATAATAATAATAATAGTTTAAATAATTTATAAATATAATAAATAATAAATAGAGGCGTGAGGGGTGCGATTTGCGTTTTACGGATTTGGGCTTTCCCGTTGCTGCTGCGGTTGTCTGCCCCTCCGGCCACCGCCCTCACCCAGGACATCAAGACCCCATCCAGGCTAAGGTGGGTTGTTGGCGGTCGGTTTTGCTTAGAAGGAAAGGAGGGTGTTTGGCGATAGGTTGTGCAGCCTTTCGTGGCGCCTGCTGCTGCTGCTTGGGTCGCCGTCGGTTGTTGCGACCTCCTGCCTTTCGTCGTCGGTAGGTGGTGGACGCTTGCCTTAAACACCGTGCGTGACGGCTGTGGTGAGGCAGTTTGTGTGTTTCATTGCGTCGGCGTCGGTTGTTGTGTTGGTGGTGCCTTGCCGTGCTGCTGGTTGCGTTGGGAGTTGTTGCGGTGGCGGGTTATGAGTCGGCGTGGGTTATGGGTCGCGGTGGTCTGCTGGCTGTAGCTGGTGTGGGCCGTGAGTGTCTGTCGTGCCATAGTTGTGCATGGGAAATTTTAGGGTTTCCTTTATTATATTAGGTATTTTTTCCATTTCTGTATCATGCCTGTTTTGGTTCGTTTTCGTTGTCCTTTTTCGTGTATTCATGGGTGTCCGGATGGTCGTGGTAAGGGCCTTACTAAGGCGGCCTGGCAAAAGCATTTTCAGGATCGACATTGTACTGATGGTGCTATGGGTCTGACGCGTCAAACTCTTTCTGATAGTCTGACGGTTTTCTCTAATGCCGAGATTACTTTGAAGCGAATGGGGCTTTGGTTGTGTGGGGAGTGCTTTAAAACCCATACCTTTCGCTCTAGGTGTCGACATAGTCGGGGTGATATTGTTGCGCCCCCGGATTGTGGGGATGGCATCGTTAGCTTCATTATCCATGGTATCGCGCGCCCTCCGGCTCCGTCTCCGTCTCCCTCGGGTCTTTCATCTGATGATAGGGTTGAGCTTGTTCAGTGGTCGTTATCTTCCCTTGATCGTTTATTTTCTTTGGGCCTTCGCACGGTGAAATCTATCCCTCCTAAGTGTCGTCTTGGGTTTGCTCGGGTTTTAAAGGGGGTCTTGGATGATGTGGTTGACTCTCCTGGTGACCTCTCCTGCTGGGTTCGTATGCTTGTGTTGCCTCTTTGTCTGCTTAAGACCTTCGCTCCTAGGAGGAATCTTGAGTGTAGGACTGCTGTTAGGCGACAGCGTCAGGAGGAGAGTATTACCAGGGCTATTCTTGCTTGGGGGGTGCCTGGAGGGGGCTTGCTGCTTTTGCAGGAGTGTTTGGCTGAGGTTCCTCCTTCGTTTCAGGTTGAGGAGGATCTGGATTTGAGTGAGCTTAACCTCCGCCAATGTCGGCGGAAGATTTGTGATGGCCACTATTCTGCTGCTGTTAGGGTGCTTTCTTCCTCTGGCGTCGCCCCCTACTCTGATGCCACTCTTGGGGCTTTGCGAGAGAAGCATCCGGTCGCCTCATCTCCTTCCTTGCCTCCTTTGCCTGTGGATCATAACTCTCTTATTGCCTCTTCGGCTATGGTTTTGGATATGATTCGTAGTTTCCCCCGAGGTACTTCTTGTGGGAGGGATGGGTTCCGTGCCCAACACCTTATGGACTGCTTGAGTGGCGCTGCAGTGGCTATCTCTGATGATCTGATCGCTTCTATTACTAGGGTGGTCAATCTTTTTCTCGAGGGCAGATGCCCACTAGCTCTTGGTGAGTACATTGCTAGCGCTCCGCTTACGCCGCTTGTTAAACCTGGTGGTGGTGTTCGTCCTATTGCTGTTGGCACTGTCTGGAGACGTCTTGTTTCTAAGGTAGGTGCTTGTTTGGTTGGTCCTTCTTTGTGTTCTTATTTTTCTGGTCTTCAGTTTGGGGTTGGGGTGTCCGGTGGAGGAGAGGCTGTCTTGCATGCCTTGAATCGGTTCATCGAGGCTCGTGGTGGGGATGTGGGGCTTTCTATGTTGTTGGTTGATTTTCAGAATGCTTTCAACCTTGTTGATCGTGGTACCATGCTTCTGGAAGTTCGCCGTCGTTGCCCGATTCTTTCCCGTTGGGTGGAGTTCTGTTACTCTCGTCCTGCCCGTCTTTTTTATGGGGAACATTGTCTGTGGTCTTGTCAGGGAGTCCAGCAGGGTGATCCTTTGGGCCCCTTGCTTTTCGCTTTGGTTTTGCATCCCTTGGTGTGCAAGATACGGGACTCTTTTGATTTGAGTTTGCAGGCTTGGTACTTGGATGATGGCACCATTGTTGGGGATACTTTGGAGGTGGGGAAGGTGTTGGATTTGATTATGGCAGATGGTCCTCAGTTTGGTCTCCATCTTAATGTCGCTAAGACTGAGGTTTTTTGGCCTACTGAGGATCCCCGGAGTCGCCTTCCTGGTGTTTTCTCTCCTTTTATTGCCCGGCCTTTGCGTGGTGTCTCTGTTTTAGGTGGGCTTGTCAGTACTTGCTCTAGTTTTGGCAGTGAGCTTGTAGCGAAGAGAGTGACTAAGACCATCGAGCTTATGGATTTGGTTGCTAGGATTGAGGACCCGCAATGTGAGTTGCTTCTGCTTCGAGCTTGTACTGGTATTTCTAAGCTCTACTTTACCCTACGTACATGTTCGCCGAGAGTCTTTGAGTCTGTTCATCTTCGTTTTGATGCAGCACTTCGTTCTAGCTTGGAACGCATTGTTACCGCGTCTGGGCCAGTTTTTGGGGATTAGCAGTGGCGCCTTGCCACTTTCCCTTTTCATCTTGGTGGTCTGGGTGTTTATGCTGCCGGGGATGTTTTGTACTATGCTTTTTTGGCATCCCGTTTGCAGTCTGCTGCTTTGCAAGCTAAGTTACTACGGCCTTCTGGTATTGTGGATGCTGGTCCTACTTTTGATGATGCCTTGCAGGTGTTTTCGGAGACTACAGGTTCTACTTTTTACGTGATCCTAGTGAAATCGCTGCCCCTAAACTTATGAAAAAATTGGCAGATATATATTTTGCGAGGATTGCTGCCACTGCAGAATCTGTTTACTCTTTGACACCACGTCAGCTTGCATTGTGGAAGTCCCAGCTTGGTGCCTACTCCTCTGATTGGTTGCGTGCGGTTCCTATCTCTGGGTTGGGTCAGGCTATGAACGGGAGGACTTACCGTAGTGTGCTAGGATATCGTCTGGGTGCTCTTTTATTCGTGGTATCTAGGCCTTGTCCTGCTTGCTCTCGGGTTTTTGCTGATGATATTTTCGGGGACCACGCTGTTTCTTGTACTGGCACTGTGGGTGTTAAGCATCGGCATAACCTCGTCCGTGACACCTTATTCGACATCTGCTATAGATCTGGTATTTCTACGGGTAAGGAGGTGGATATCGGTTTAGTTGACGGACAGGGCGGCTCTCTTCGTTCTGCGGATTTGCTGTTATATTCTTGGGACAGAGGACGTGACGTGTGTGTTGATTTGACTGGGTCCTCTCCCTTGACACAGACTGGGATGACCAATTTTGTGCCGGGACGGGTTGTTACTGATGCTGCGCAGCGCAAGTGTGCTAAGTATAGGGAGTTGTGCGAGGCTGCTGGTTACGGTTTCCTACCCTTCTCTTTCTCTTCGCTTGGGGAGTTGGGTTCGGATGCTGTTGACTTGCTGAAGCGGATCCAGAAATTCTCGGTATCTCAGGATGCTGGGGCTCGGGTGGCCGCTTATATCTTTACTAGACTTAGTTTTTCTATAGCTAAGGGGGTGGGGGCCCAGATTGTCTCTCGGCTCCCCACCAATTTCTTGTAAACTTTTCATTTTATATTAATGAAAGCTGCGCGCATCTTATTATTAAAAAAAAAATAGTAATAATAAAAATAGTAATTATAATTATTATAATAAATAATAATAGTAATATTAATAATATTGATAATAGTTGTTATTAATAGAATATTCCCCTTCAGTTTATAATAATTTTCGTATTTTGTATTGCATAGTTTTCGAGACGACACTTTGACTTGATTTCTCTTCATTTATATTCAATTGTTTTTTCATTTAAAAAATATGTTTCCAATTTTATTTTTTATGATGAATGTAAATGTTTTTTTTCATAACGTCTAAGTTTTTATATTTTAAAACTTATTTATGGTCAAGGTTATAACGAGGGATAATTATGAGATGGAGGGAGTAGTATTTAATTAATAATAATAATAATAGAATATTAATAATAAAAAATTAAGTTTAAGATGAGTAGAACTGAAGTGAGTTAAATTTAGTGGAGCTGAACTGAACTGAATAAATCTGAGCTGAACTGAACTGAACTGAACTGAACTGAACTGAATAGAGCTGAACTGAAATGAGCTGAAATTAAGCTGGAAAGAACAGGGCCTTACTTCGCAATTCTTACATCTGTGGTTATGGATTCGAAAGTGACTACCTGTAGTTTCTTTCTCTCCAATTTCATACATATGTATACAAAATGGGCCTTAGAAGTTAGAATGAACATATAGCCCATATTTGATACTACATCTTGTTTTATAGAGTATTAGGAGTAATATAGTGCTTTTAAGTTGTGTCTCCAAAATCAAATCTCATATTTGGCTAAGTATTAAAGATGTTCGATAATTGACTGCGGAGTGAAAAAAACACGTTCGAAAGTATCGTTTAGTTTTCTTGCACTCAATTATCGAAATGGAAAGCGAATTCATTATCGCAAGTGGGTAAACTAGTTCTTGTCAATGCTAATTTAGCTACGAAAGGAACTTTTCAAATGCAAAGCTTCTTATTTCTTTTAACGATCCATAATGAATTAGATAAAATTAATAGAGACTTTTAATGGAATAAGAATCCTTCCCAGCGCTCCCCTAATTTGATTGATTGACACAGAGTTTATAATTTAAATTTAAGAAAGTAGGTAACTTAAGAAACATAGTTAAATTATAATAGTTTACCTTAAAGTAGATAGTATGGAGTATGGACAAAAAGGTAGCTAATCGATTTAACAAAAAAAAAAAAATTAATTTTAATATACTCCGTATTAGTTTGATCAAATTAACGGGAAGTAGTGAAATAATAGTATTAACATGAGATGCAGTGAAATTTATAATATTAACAGCTGGATTAATGAATTTTGTGTGTTGTGTCTTATAATTTGGCTCATAGAAAAATAGCAGGAGTAGTCAAAATTACAATAGTAACCGAACGAGTAGTCAAAGTAATGGTATTAACCGGAAATGTACTGAAAGTAATAATATTGACAACGAGAGTAGTAAATATGTCTCACAAATTGTTTGATAACTTTTACATCTATATCATAGAAAAATATATTATAATTAAGATATTATAATGTGGATCTATATTGTATTCCCAAAAATAAATAATGTCACAACACTTTTTGTTAATGGCACAATAATTCAAGTCAAGTGTAAAAGCATATTGCTATTTACCGTCTCACAAAAACGAGCGACATTAGTGATTTTAAAGTGGCATTAGACCATCCACAAGCAAGGGTCACACTAACTAGGTCACGACCCATTTTTACTCTTAATCACTCCATAATTATCTTGACCCATTTATACCCTCCCAAGCAGAAAGTCGTGACTTAGGTCACACATCCAATCATTTTTTACTTTCCAACTTTTTCAATCATTTCCTACCTTCTCTACCCCACCCAAACCTCTTTCTTACATTTTCAATTAATATTTACTAACAAATTCATAATAAGTTTTTTTTTTATATTTTTTAAATCTCTTAAATTATTTATCACTACTAAACCAAATAATATCTTTTAAAAAAATTAATAAAAAAAAAAACAATTAATCGAACCACTCCCACAAAACCCCATCTCATTTCACAAACAGTAAGTCTTGCTTAAGATAAGATAATATCCGTCTAAAACTTAAGACGGATCAAATACTAACCCAATTAATAATATCCATCTTATACAGTTATACGTATATCACCCTCATCTATCCCCAAATCAATTCATCCCCAAATAAATACCCCTTTTACTCTTTACCCAGATCAATATATTCAATTACCCTTTTCTCTTCACTTTCCCCAAATCCTTATAATTCCCCTCCTTAAATCTACTACCCAGTCACCATCTTCAACCTTTCTTCACCACCATTCATGGCAGCATCATCACACTCACCATCTTCACCTTCGCAGAAACTTATTTCGTCTCTTACCCAGATCGTCACCACCATCATCATCTCCTTCAATCTCTTAATAGAGGTAATCAATTTAATTTGGTTTTCATTAGCATAATAATGATGTTTATTTATTTATACAGTTAGTTTTCTACTCTTTTTATTGAACTCAAAATGGGTTAAAATATATCAAAGTTGAGTTCATTTTATGGGCAATTAAAAAATATAGCCTTTTTTTATATACTCATATATTTTTCTAATTTGATTTAGTATATATTTCTCATTTTATGTAGCTTATTCAAGTTTCTTATTTTTTTACAGAAATGAAGAGTGACAACCTGACACATTTGTGTTGCTTGTCCTTTAAATTTGTGAGTAGCAAATCAGAGTAGGACACGTACTGGGTCACCAACTGGATCATCTTCATCAAAAGAGGGCAACTGGTGACCTCTTTGAGGTCAATTGGTGACCTCTTTGGGGTCATTTGGTGACTTGGGTCATGCTAATTTCTTTGTTAATATGTGATTAAGGTGACCCAGCAAGGTCATGACCTCCCTCATGACCTTGCTTGGGGATGGTCTTATGCCTTTCTAAAATAAAATTTAAAAAGATAGATAGAGGTAATCTGAACGAAACAGACAGCAAACATAATTAATAATTTTAAAATGAAAAGGTTGCGGGCTATGACATCCAGTCATCAATCATATGGACGACTCTAGCATATTCTAGTAGGCAATTTGATAAGCATAAATGTATGATTGGATATTCTTAAACGAGATCCAACATAAGCTACTTGACTACTACTCCTTTTAGTACGGATGAAATGGGTCCCCTTTTTTATGATCACAAATTCTTATTTTAAATAGATTTTAAATGGGTGATTCGTCTTATTTTTTAGACGAGTTAAGCTTTCTACAAAAAATTAAGTAGGGGAATAAAACGGGTCACCCCGTTTAAAGCAAGATTTATTGTTTTATGACCAGGGACCAAGTTCTTTTCTTCTTATCATTATTTGACTAGTTTTATGCTAGTGCAAAGATGCACGGATTGTATTTGCATAATAGATATTAATAAAGTTTAAAAATAAGGTATAATCTAAAATCTAAATTTTTTAATTAGGTAAAATGTAGATAATAGACTTTTATTTCGTCTCAATAAATTGTTTGTTTTTCTTTTTTATTAAAATACCCCTTATAAAGATTTAAAAGATAAACAAATGAATGAGACGTAAAGTGTATGTTTCAACCATTTCGTAAATAATAATCATAGTTAACTCGTGAAAATTCACTGATATAAATTTAAAGTTTATATATAGATAACGTATAATGTACTCCCTTCAATTCATTTGTTTCTTTAAATTTGTAATTCGTACACGATATTAATAATTCTATAGAGAGATCTAAGGTGGTTGTTGGTATATTATGTAACTTTATTTTCTCGGCACTTTGTGAACTTGCTACTTTTATGTGAATCTTACATGATTTTACTTACTGTTAATTACCCTCAGTACTCTCTAGTTTTATTTCAAAATAGATGCAAACAATATCAACTTTGATTCAATAAGCGTCGCTTCAAGTTAATTGATTCGAAATTGGTACACAATAAACTCAACTTATAGAGTTAGACGATCTTACTTGGTAAAACAGTCCATTTTCATAGAAAAACATTCCTTGCTAGTTAATAAGTTGTTTTTTGCCCAATAAAATCACCTTAAAGTGTAAAACCGTCTCACGCAATAATTAATAAACTTCCACTTTATAAATTTGGTCAATCAGCTAATTAATTTGGCGACCACATAAATAAAATTACATTTACCCTAGATAATAAGTAGACTATATAAGTTCTAATTTAAGACGCACTACCCGTCTTAAACTTAAGACGGATCAAATATATATACCAAATCATCGCACTTGTTTGCCTAAGAAACTCCAAATGTTTTGGTAATATTTAATTCATCTTAAGATTAAGACGAATAGTACCCATCTTAAGTAAGATTTACCGTAGATATATCCGAGTAAAATTTAGACGGTGCACATATATCAGGGTAAAACATTAACTTTACCCTAGATCCAATTATTTCAAACTCTCAACTAGGGATGGCAACGGGTCGGGTATGGGTCGGGTCCTACTTGACCCGGACCCGGACCCGGACCCGTGCATCCCACCTTAGACTCGGACCCGACCCAAACCCTTTAGGGTCTAAAATTATCAGACCCATACCCATCCCCAACGGGTCCGGGTCTGGTCGGGTCTACCCGCTGGTCTAGGGTAGTTGATGCATTTTTGTAGTTTGAAAGTTGTATACACAGTGGAGAGAGTTTCAAGAGTCAAAAATAAAACACAAACACTAATATCATACACAAATCAGATGAAGCATATCAAATAAAGAAAAAATTAATTAATAGTGGTATAAATTAATACTAATTTAAGGGCAAATTCGTTGAATAGAAAACAAAATAGAAAATTCGTATGGGATTTCAATTCAAACAAACATATGAAATTAAGAACAATAAAAGGCAAAAATCATACTAATAAATAAATGAAAGATTGGAAAATTAATAAAAACCCCTAAAAAAGGGATTTATCCTTCTTGCTGGTCGAACTTCTGCATTGGTTGACGTCCTCGCAGGTCACTGTGGCGGTTGTCGTCCTCGCCGTTCACTATCGTTGTTGTCGTTAACCGTCAATCTCAGTCTATGGTTTAGGGTGAGAGGTGAGTTTAGTGTTGAAGGAAATAATTGGGGATGAAATTAAGTAATGTATAAGGGAGCGGTGTGTGTATGTCTGTTAGTTTTTTTTTTTTTTTTTAAATTATGCGGGTCTATGGGTCGGGTCCAGGTCCCATAAATCATACCCATACCCGGACCCGAAATATTTATATAAGACCCATACTCGGCCCTTACCCGCTTGGGTCTACAAAACTGAGACCCATACCCGACCCATTAGGGTCCGACCCGAAGGGTCTGGGTCGGGTCTTGGACCCATTGCCATCTCTACTCTCAACGCCTCAACCCCTTGTGTTGTTGTGTGTAGCTGCCGCCCACCTCTCTCTTTCACCTACAAACTATTTCTTTACCTCACTCAGTCCATTAAACTTTCAAATCAAGTTGTATTATTCAATTCACTCTTAATGAAACAACTTTTTTTGGTTATCATTTAAAGATTAAGTACTTCATCCAGTTTCTAAGGTTTGATGATATTATAAAGTTTTTTTCATTAATTTTGATTACTCGCTGCACAAATTTTTCATTTCTTATTTTTAAGATTTTAATTATGCATTTAATGATTCAATTTTACTACTTGCATTATATACTAATTTTACTAATTTTTACTTTTCTTCTTTTTGAGTTATTGTTTTTCTTGATGTAAAAAGGGGCATCTTTGAGATTTATGTTAATGTTAATAATTATTTTTCGTTTTTGAAAATATTTATTATTAATGTAAAGTTTTAATTTATAATTTGGTATATCAATGTAATTTATTACGGAGTATTAATGTAAAATTTTATTTATTGTTTAGGATTGTTAGAAAGTTGCATATGTTGGATCCCTGAGAAATTATCTATACAATAATATAAAAAGGGTAGATTGAGCATAACTTTGATAAAAATGTAGTTAAAAAAGTACTCTCATGATGCCACGTGGAACATCTCCATATAAAATTAAATATGCACATAACTCATAATACCCCTATCAAAAATGGAATTAACTCAATAATAACACTCCCAATTAAGTTCAGATTTAAATAGCATCGAAACCATTCGTCTTCTACAACTGCCCAATACAATTAAAATTATTAAAAACAAAACTTTCCATTTTAGACTTGGATACACAATCATTCATCTTCCTTATTTAGTCCCTTCAACAGCTCTGGCTATAAATAGCTAAAAATTCGGAATAGACTTACTACAGGAAACCATCACTTATTTAGATTCTTACTTGGTACTTGATTGCTGAGATAGAGAATTTATCACTCACCAATTTGGTTTTGTTAATTAGTTTTCATATGTAAAGTATGTAACTGTCTTTTATTTATTGTATGCCTTCTTTGAGCGTGCTTATTCGAAACTTTGTCCCTTCATCCTTTTTATTTTTGTTGCTTTATATACTTTACTTGCAAGTTGTAGTTAAGAAAATGAGGTAATAGTGTATGTCCATTATTTACCAGGAATAGTGTATGTAAATATGAGAAAAATAGAGGTAATTGTTATACTAATCGTGTCTAATGAGTTTGTTGTTATTGTCTATGGTGCAGTGTATTATTGTGTATGGTACTTATCTGCGGGATCTACCAAATTCATACCAAAATCCAATCTTCTATGTGGATTGTGGAGGTCACTTTTTCGATGAATTACATCCCTCTTTTCTTTTAACCGTTGAAAATTATGAATGTATGGGCAGACAAGCAAGCAATAAGCAATAAGCAATAAGCCATAAGCCATTAAACAAACTTTTGATAATAATCTTGGGAAAAAATGTTAGATTACAACCTTTGATAAACATAATTTTGAAAATTACAATCTTATATAATTTTTTTTTGAAAATTACACCAACTAATCTCTGATGAGAAATTACTACCAAAACTTTCACTCCGACGAAATACTAAAGCAATTTTTTAAATAATTTGTCATTTAAGTTATCTTTTATGACAAAATTCCCTTACCGACAAACACTTCTTTCTTATCTATACTCCTATATTTGAATGTTAAACTTATGCTCCTATTCATTTCTTAGTTCATCAATTTCTCTCTCACTTCTGCGTTTATTCATCATCTCCCCTGTCATTTCTCTCTTACATTTATGTTCATGTTAGTTGTTGATACAAGTCGTCTTGAGCCCTAAACAACATTTATAGTTTAAATGTTATTAATTTCACTCTATTGTTTGTATCACATTTATCCCCAAATTGGAAATAATTAAGGTTAATCAATTTAATAGAAAATATTGAATTTTGAGTGAATTATCAGTTATATTTCTCCAAATAAGGCTTTGACGTGGCACCTACTTCACCAGACCTGCTTAATCGGAGTAACTACACAATGGAGAAGAGACTTAATTGCAGATTTGCGGAAATTGACACAATTGACTTAGTGAAAGGGGTTTTGTGGGAAGAAGAAAAGATTTAAGAGAGAAATTAGTGTGAGAAGTAAGGTTTACTGGTTAAAGTAGACCTGTTATAAGGGACGGGTATATCGGTAAGTATTCAGAAAATATCACCGGAATCCCCATTTTTATGCAACTTTCAGTGAGAAGTAGATAAGGCTGTAATTTTCAAAACGAAGTTTATAAATGCCTGTAATCAACAATTTTTCCATAATCTTATGAATGTTAGATGATAATTATGAAGCATTATAATAGAAGAATGGTCCAAGACACCTCAAGATGTCAAAAAGGCGGCATCTAATATGTAAACAAAGATCAATTGTTGTCTTTGTAGCTTAT
Organism: Heliosperma pusillum; assembly: GCA_022085475.1. Classification (NCBI taxonomy): domain Eukaryota; kingdom Viridiplantae; phylum Streptophyta; class Magnoliopsida; order Caryophyllales; family Caryophyllaceae; genus Heliosperma; species Heliosperma pusillum. Next base: position 26,890 of record JAIUZE010011081.1, read on the forward strand.
TGATTACTAGAGAATTTGGGTTGGAAAAACAAACCCCTGAATTTCACGGGTAACAAAATTAGTTGGTGTTAAAAGAGTAGCTTGAGTGGTATTAGATTTCGATTTAGCAACCTCTTAAGCCTCCAACATCAACATGTTAGTTTTGAGAAATAGTAGCACATTAACGTTGTCGTCCCTTTTAATTTCGAAATTTAACCATCACTTTATTCAACTCCTTTATATCCATAAAGATAACTAAGCAACTCTTTGAGTGGTTTTTTATTTTCCTAACTCATATTGACATCATTTAAATATTTTAAAAGCTATTTTTTTATTTCTGAATTCGTATTGGCATCATTTAAAATTTTTGAATGTTATTTTTAATTTACATGATTTAAATTCCAAATTATCATGGATAGAACTAGATTTAAAAGAAATATATATATATAAAAAATGGCCAACGAATATCCTGAAGTAACCCGTGATTTTCACGGGTAGCAAAACTAGTTTTAATCTTATAAACCAAACTGATACACAAATCAGAGGAAAATGAAAAAAAAAAAAAAAAAAAAAACTGACATGATGATGTGGCGCAATGTGGGCTGATTAAATGTTTATACTTTAATAGGAGAAGATTGTATAATTGTTCTACCTGAGACTTATTCCTACATAAACAATTGCAAGAGTTTTATTACTTTACTAGTTTTAAACCCGTGCAATATTTGCACGGGTTTTGGTACTTCAACATGTTATGTACTACTATATGCAATAAATTTGTCATGCGCTATTATTAGATACAATAACATATAAATGAGCTAATTAAATGTTCAATGACGTGGCAATATAAATAGTCTACAATTGTAGATTCGGCGTACATATAATATAAGTTACTAATCATTATCATATGACGCAATTTATGTCCATAAGTAATTTAAAACGCTATGTAAGGTAGAATTTATGTTCAGTTGTTTGCCTATAGTAGTACTACGTATATAGTTGTATCATCTTTGCTAACTTCATTATAAGATCTTATGTAGTACTCCGTACTTATTTCAGCTATTTGTGTTTAACATATTATGGGCTCAGGTAAATGAAATGTGACCCAACCAAAGAAACAATTACTCAACGAAAACCCCTTAATATGTACTCCCTCCTTTCAACTCCAAACATAATATTTCTTTTTTTGACATTAGTCATAAATGAAGATAATCTTTACGATTCCTTTCAATATGTGGATAAAATATGGACTTGTGCGATCTTGTTTGATTCGCCTTTATAAGTACAATAAGAATATCAAAATTTTATTTTTTTATAATGTAAAACTCGAGATATTTACATTATAATTCATGCATTGGCAAACGTGTAAAAGATAAATGTTGTGTTTGAAATTGAATAGAATGAGTATATTATTCCACTCAAAGTAAAACCTAGAACATAATTTCTGCGTCTCTTACGGCTGCCTCTCACTCTTAAACTTATATTCATAAAATATTATCACCTTGCGATTGGGTTTTTAAATATAATTCTTTTATATAGTTAAATTCCTTTTATTAGCATACATTTATATAACCTCTACTCATTTTTTGTTTGCATTTTCAAAAGAAACTTGTACATTTTTTGTTTATTATTGTTATAATTAATGATAATACAACCATTAAAATATAGCCGTAATATTGAATCAATCTTGATCATTTTACTTCAACTCCTACGATAATGAATTCATATTGGAGAATTTGTCCTCCAACATACCGTACTAAATATACATACAATAAATATTCTTTAAGATAGATATGTCTGTCTTAAGTTAAAATGAGTCAAATAACATGTCATTTACTTAAATCTTTTTGCTAATATATATAGGGACGTGTTTTTTCACATACGGATAAACTGAGTTTTGTCTTATGTGTATAATTAATATGTTATTTGACTTGTCATACTTCCGTATTAAATGAAAATTTGTAATATAAACATAAATAAATCGACGTTCATGAACATCTCTCTCTCTCTATAAAATCCAAATATAACTCACCCCTGACCCCACCCAAAGCAAACCCTATTAACATCAATTTTGCATTTATACCTCTCACCATCACTTCTCATCCCTCGCCCGCCTCTTTTAAAAATACAAAAAACTCAAATTATCTTCACTCATCTGATCTCCATCAAATTTAGGCTTTCATCCTGTTAAACTCACCACCATCATCACTCGTCTCATCATATTACTCACCACCATTAATAATTATGTCGCATGACATTCTCTTTAAATTTTGTACTTTAATCAATATGTATATGATTAATGATTAATGATTATTGTGAGTCTAAGATTGATTACACCACCATGTATGTCTTCATTGAATATATTTTTTTGTTCGATTTTTGAACGTGTTATTCGATTTTTCAATATGATTAAGTTTTATACTGTTTCATATCACTTTTTATATATTTTTTTTATGTAAACTAAGTTTTCGTTAAATTACTCATATCTTGTGGTTTATATATTGTTTTTGTTTATATATAATAATTTTCAAATCAGTTTTTAGATGATTTTTTATTTTAAAATTCATTTATGGATTGAACTCTTTGCATTTGAATTTGTATTTTTATTTGATTAAAGATACGAAGTTGTTGTTAAATTTATATATGTGATTTAAACATTTTTTATTTACTTATGTTTTTTTCATGTCTCTCTTCCATTAATTAATGCATTTTCTGCCACATAATTTTTGTAGTTTAATAATTTTTTTTAAAAAAATTCATATCTTACTATTTATTTGTATAATATCAACTATTATTCATGTATTGATTTGTATATGTATGCATTTCTATAGTTATATGATTCTCTAGAAATTATTGTAGAGTTGAGAAATAAATAAAAGTTCTGTAATATAAATGAGATATCACTGACTTATAGGAGAGAGAGTAATTAATTAGAGGTAAAAATAGTGGGGCTAATTTTGCTTTTTTCTTCCCTTAAATCTAGGAACCAATCAGAAACATTTAAATGTTTCTGCTTTAGTATATAGTAGATACCGGGGCCAACATAAGTGTATATTTTTTCATGCCTAACAATTTATTAACAATAATGTAAATATTTGGCACCCATGAGTCCATGACCCCATGAGATATTGGATTCGTGCAACTTATTTTTGTTGGTCAAGGACGTCTTATAACAAATAGAGGGCGGGTGTAGCACAAAATAAATTGAGGCCCAAATATAAATGTAAAAGTGTATTATATTTTGAAACTTGTTTTAAATTTTACCAATAAAGTTTATAAATTCGGTGACCAAAACAAAAAACTCAATTCCGCTTTCATGGTTACACATGATCTAAGACTCTCCTGCTGTTATCCCATTAAACTGGACGTTGGTGTCATTGAAGACGGAGTATATCCGTCTTCATCGAAGATGAGTCGGCTCCCCTCTCATAAGGAGGCAAATGAAAAGGAAAGTGAGAAACTAAAGAATTCTAACTTGCCCTTCCTCTAAGCTCCTTGTAAATGAAAATTCGACTCATCTTCATTCAAAGCAGATCTATCCCATCTTCCACGAGAATTTGCAATGATATAAAAAACCATGTCAACGTAGTGTTGAGAGAAAGCACGTAAGGTTTCAAAGCATATTCCGAAAAGTCCTCGAAAAAATCCGAATAAAAAAACACCTGGCAAATTAATTAATAGGACAAAAACTTGTACACTTGGTAATTATTCTCTTCGTCATATTATTTCGATTTCAATTTCAATTTCAATTTTTCTATTTTTTAGCACACCTTTACCTACATCTTTCCTTATATTCCCCAACAATCAAACTAATCACAATATAATCATGTACTAATTCCCTCATTTTACTCCTCCTACTTTCTTAATCATCATCATTATATCCTTAATTACAACCTTCATTAAATCATTACCTAAAACCGTGTAATAGCATATTCAAAAGGTTCTCAAAACCGAAGTTGTTTTAATTAGATCAATGACGTCAACGACGGAGAAATTACTAGGCAAAAACGACAGGTACAACAATTACAAGGCATTGCCATCGGCAACGACGTCGTTTCGACGAAGTTCTGACAATATGACGTCATTGAACTCTCAGATATTTGAAGAGCTTCCGACAGCTACCATTGTTGCTGTATCTAAGCCAGATGTTGTTAGTGACGTCACTCCTATTCTTCTTTCCTACACTATTGATGTCCAGTATAAACAGGTCTCCAATTTTCTCTCTACTTCGTTTTTTTACTTTCTTTTTTTGTGGCGGAAATATCCGTTTTAAAGTTAAGACGAGTATCAATCCGCTTTTTTGTCTTATCCTCCCATATTATTATAGTATTTGACTAGTCTTAAGTTTGAGATGAGTATACCCGTCTTAAATGAGAATTTGGCATATAGGATATTGATAGATGAACCTTACAGATATAATACTCCCTCCGTTGTTCCATTATATAAACCGTTTGGGATTATTTCAAAGAATTAAGAAAGTATTGAGAAATGTTCTTTGATAATTTGAAAAGCGAAGTATTTAAACCAATAAAATTGCTGAAATTAGCTATTTGGTCCTAATTATTTGTGATTTGAAAAATGAAAAAAATAAATACTTCCTCCGTTCCATTTGATTGCTTACGTTTGCTTTATACACGTACATTAATGCACATTTTCTTTTATTTATATCTTTAGTTACATATCACGAAAAATTATAAAAATTTGATATTAATAATGTACTCGGTAAGACAATTTAAACAAGATCTCACATGACTATCTTTTATTATATACATTAGCTTTTATATTAAAGATATCCCTCACTTATGAATAGTGCTCAAAAAGCAAATGTAAACAATCAAATAGAACGGAGGAAGTATACTACATAGAAAAATGTAAAACTGTAAGATTGAAGCTAGGTAGCACGGACACTTCTCCTAACCAGCCGTCCCGTGTCGGACACCGTGTCGGACACACGGACACCTATAAACAAGGAATGTGAGATTGAAAGACTAAAAGAGGTTGATTAGAAGATGAGTTTGGGTGGGAAAATTGATTAGAAGATGAGTTTGGGTGGAAAATGAGAATAAATTATAGTTAAAGTCAAGTTTTACACTTAATTATTTACATTTAATATCAAATACTAATACAAAAATAAAATTGTATGTTATTTATAACTATAAAATATATATTTTATTAAATTTAAATGCCGTGTCCCGTGTCCTAAATTTCACGAGATGCCGTATCACGTGCCCGTATCGTGTCCGTGTCCGTGTCCGTTTTGGTGCTACCTAGGATTGAAGTCATCTCAATGTAAAACTTCAATCTTTATTACATATAAACACTTTTACATTCTGATAAATGAGTAATCTTAGGTAATCTTAAGGTGATGATTGAAGTCTGACTATAATATTTATATCCTATTAGATTCCACCACTATGCTCTCACCACCCTTTGCTAGTTAGTTAGATGACCACTACTTCCTCCATTCCGGTCATTTATTTACCTTTGTTTTGGCACAATTATTAATGAAATGGTTGTGGTATCACTTCGTAAATGACATGTGGACAATACTCACATTGCGTGATCAAATTACTCATATACTCCCTCCTATTCATAATAACTTTTCTCATTCAAGAATGGACCAAAAATTAAGGCTGGGTAATTAAATAAGGTAAAGTATTGTGGTGATGTGATGTGATTGGAGAGAGGGAATGTATTGTGGATATTATTTTGGGGTGAAGTGATTAAAATAAGGGTAATGATAAATACAACCCACTGGGTTGTATATAAGCATTAAATGAATTGCTTAAAATGGGATTAAATTAGATATGTTTGACAAAATTACGCGTATATCGGTGCCATTAATATTAAATATAAGCTTTTATTTCCTCTTTTAGGCTCTTAAATACAACCCAGTGGGTTGTATTTATCATTACCCTTAAAATAATTATTGTTCTGGGGTAAGGTGATTAAAATAAGATAAAATATGGGTATTGTGGGGTATTGTTGTGGGGTGATGTGATTAAAATAAGTATAAAAGTTTATTAAAAAAGGAAAGGGGAAGGTATTGTGAATAGATGAAAATAAAAAGGGGAATGTTATTATGAATAGAAGGGAGTATTACTTAATAATATATATAATATAGAAAGATAAACAAATGAGTAAGACACTGTAAAATAGAATTGATAAACAAATGACCGGGACGGAGGGAGTATAATTTAGTTGATCTTGGGGCATAATCAACGGGGTGAGGTATGATACCCCTCTTTAGCTTAAGAAGAATCAAATATATCCTAGAATCTTTTATCTGTTGTCTCATTCGTCTCACATGACCATATTTGAATTACCGTCTTAAATAAGAATTTGCTGAGGGTAAAATCCTACCACTGTGAAAACATGATATAGACGTTTAAAGACGCCATTAACAGAAGCTTGAAGTTTTGATGATTGAATTGACACAAGTATGAAGCTATGAACTGAAAACAGAGAATAGTAATTTGGAGAGCAATCTAAATAAAACTGTGAATTGTACTTCGTATTAATTATGAAATGAACTGACTGGTGTATGTGATGATATTCTACAACCTTCCTATGAAAATATCTAACAAATTCCTAACTAACTTCCTGAAATCATGGAATCAGTTACATGACTCCAACAACCTCTAACAACCTGTATGACACTGTATACAATTAGAACATTCTAGAAGCTTCTATATTATCCAGCTGAAGCTATTGTGTCTTGTGAGTTTCTGATCTGCTGCACAGGCAGTGGCTGGTGTTCTGAATGAGGCACGGATGCTGAGTCATCATCTGTGGAAGTAGCAGCAGCTAACTCATAACCACCGAACCACTTTTGTCACAAGTCTAACTTGTGTGACACCTTTGTCACTTCTTTTGCCATTTAAAAGCTAAGTCAATTTTAGGGGAGAATCAGACGGAGTAACAAACATTGCGAAAATTGATTTTTTAAAAATAGGCTTCTAGTTACTATAAATAGTCAATCTCACATTATTATTATTATTATTATTTATTAGTGTGATATTGTCGCATGCAAAAATTTGTATATTTTGTTGTTTAAGGTAGTGTTTCATTGTCGATATTTCTAAAAAGTTTTATTATTACTAAAAGGTAACTATGTTTGCATCATCTGTTAATATCGGAGGTTTTTGACGCTTATCCTCGTGTAATGATGTTCATATCAATAACCAAAGTATTGGAGGCAATAATTTATGATGTTTGTAAGAATATTATTCATTCAAATGTTGAGATGTAGGGAACATAGCTTTAAATATGGAGAAAAGTTGCTATTTCGATAGTTGTATACAAAGAAGTTACTCCCTTTGACCTTCGTTCACTTGAATTTGACACGTAAGAAAAGTGGTTTATGTTAGGTACTTTCAACTTTACAAGTGGGTAAAAGTTACCTAAAATAGAAACGTATCGAATCAAAATGAACATCCCAAGATGGAAAAGTGTGAATTCAAGTGAACGGAGAGAGTATTATTTTGGCGTGGCTTAAGCTGCAGTTAATGGAGCTTTGTGGATTGCGTAGAGCTACAGCCTAATTAATAATTATACACATACGCGATGTGTAATATCTTCATACACGAAGAAGAAAAAGGCTCATGAATGAGATGTCAAAAACTAGGATACTAGATAAAATTGAAGTCCTTTTGACTAATGCCGAGCTGCTAGCAAGCCAATGAAGCCATGTTTGAGAGTTTTCATGCACGCGGTGCATATCTAATGGATTGAGTTCTCATGCTGGTGAATTGTTGATGGTGGTATGATACTATTTGAAGTGTATATGATAGCAAAGTATGTGTAATCCTAAATGGAAACACTTCATAATATTGGAAGACTGGGTTCCTGCATATTCTCCTATGTCATGTAGTCCGTGTATGACTTACTTTGTGTCGAATTTAGCACTATCATGAACTCACTAGTTAACATCACTTCTCGTTTTCATAATTTGTGGCACACAGTTCAAGTGGCAGTTGCAGAAGAAAGCGCGGCAAGTTCTCTTCTTACACCTCTCCTTGAAGAAGCGTGCATTTATTGAGGAATTTCATGAGAAGCAAGAACATGTAAGCTTATCATGAAATTTTGGTGTTGAATATATCTAATGTATGTTTTCTATATTATTTTGTCTTGTAAATTTAAAAAAACTGCATGTTATGAGTCTGCTTACTTCGTTACCTGCAGTCTACAGCGACTATTTTTTGTCGTTACATAAATTAATGTGTAAATTATCATTTTACCAATTTGTAATTTGATCTTTGATGCATATTTTTTATCCTGCAAAGCTCTTATTTATTGGCCGCGTTCGTTACAGATGAAGGAATGGCTCCACAACTTGGGAATATTAGATCATGCAGCAGTAGTGCATGACGAAGATGACTTTGATGATGATAATGTTCATCTGCAACAAGATGAAGGATCACGGCATAGGTGACTATCTGCTGGGGCTGTATTCTTTTTTGTTCTCCCAGAAACTCAGAAACCATTTTCCATTTTTTTTTTTAAATTTCATATCTTTTTATGCAGATATATTCCTTCAAGTGCTGCATTTTCCATCATCCGACCATCACTGGGAAGGCAACAGTCAGTTGCTGATAAAGCAAAGGTTGCAATGCAAGAATATTTGAATCTTTTTCTAGGAAACTTGGAGATTGTAAATTCTCGACAGGTAAGTCGTATCAAGTGTGTTGCCTCTTTTGATAACCTAAAATACAAGTGCATCAATGCTTCTTTGAAATTGCCATATACTCCATATTCATTTCCCAATTTCAGTTCTTTTGCGTCAAGCGAATTTAGAACATGTTTCAGTTTCGATGCGCGTGATCATTTCTTACTCTGCTTAACTTTTTGGTGTAGGGTTAGCCTTTTTAGTGGTTATTTCAGTTTCACCTTAAGTAGTTAGGTTATTTTATGTATAATCTTGATGCTCATGACTTAAGTGTAAAAAATAGATCTATTTCTTTTTATTTGTTGCTCTGCTCTATGGTTACTAGTTAGTGGTTCTTCCGGGTCTGAGCAGCATGACTGATGTTTTGACATATCTTATGCCTGACTTGGTGTATATTCGTTTATTGTAGTTTGTAACCGAGTAGGAACTCATGGATTTGATTCTGTTTCCTACAATTGCTTTGTACTGTAGTTCATTATTGTGTGGAAACGATATACTACTTTCTGTAATTTCTTCGGTTGTACTCCGTATAACATATAGTTTGGACGGACTTAAGCATCATAATCGTGTCATCCCTATATTATTTTCTTTCAAGTGATGAAGACTTGTGAATTGCAGGTGTGCAAATTTTTGGAGGTCTCTAAGTTATCATTTCTACAGGAATATGGGCCAAAGTTGAAAGAGGACTATGTATTAGTGAAACATCTGTCTAGGATGCCAAATAAAGCTTCTGATAGACAATGTTTCCCCTGCCAATTGTTTGGCTTTTGCAGTTGGCAAAAGGTTGTTCACATTTGATATTTTTTTTTTTTTTTGTGCTTCATGGCTTTTTGTACCGACAAAGTAACTCCGATTTGCAATCATGTAGGTATGGGCTGTTCTAAAACCAGGGTTCTTAGCCTTCTTAGAAGATCCTCTTGATATGAAACTGCTGGACATTTTTATTTTTGATGTATCACCATCATCAAGTGAAAATGGGGAGAAGGTATATCTGGCTCATGAGATAAAAAGCCGTAAGCCGCTTCGCTATGCCTTTAAGGTATGTTTCTGCACATAAACCTCATTAATTAAGTACAATTCACCAGCTTTGCGGAGGTTGTATGCTTCTACTACATTGATGTTAACTTGTACTTTGATAATGAGATTTGTCTCATACAAGTACTTTTAGTAAAGTTACTTCACCGGCTACCATTTTTTTTCCAAAAAGATCGGATAATGATTCAGATCCAAAAACATTTAAGTTCATCTTGGTGTATGAATTGTATGATGCAACCACCTAATGTCTTGTAAGCTCGACATTTATTCATAACTGATAAATTCTAAATTTTTTTCTGTTGGAATCGCTCATAAGATCTTCTGTGAGAACCGCACCCTACGACTGAGAACATCTAGCATTAACAAAGTCAAAGAATGGGTTGCATCAATTAATGACGCTGTTCAAAAGCCAGCTGAAGGTTGGTGTCGTCCTCATCGCTTTGGCTCCTTTGCCCCCATAAGGAAGAGTGATGACGGAAGTGAAGCTCAATGGTTTGTAGATGGGGAAGCAGGTTTTGAGGCTATCGCTACAGCAATAGAGAATGCTAAGTCAGAGGTTAGTTTCTAAGACTAAATACTTTTCTTTAGATAGATTCTTTGGATAGAATATACTGAATAGAGCACTACATTCGTGCAGACCTGTATAACTGCCATCCTTACATTTTGTGCAGGTGTACATTACTGGTTGGTGGCTTTGCCCAGAGCTATACCTGAGGCGCCCTTTTCATAATCACGAGAATTCCCGACTTGATACCTTACTTGAAGCAAAGGCAAAGGAAGGAGTTCAGGTGCATGTGTATTTTTCATCTTTTTGTTTTCTTTTTTCTCTTGAATATTGTGTAATTGAATGTTAGTAAAAGAACTTTCAGTGCTCCTAGTCTTGATAGCATTTGCGTTCTGAGCAATTTTCAATGGACCAGTTTTAATACACACAACAGCATCAGATTTTGAGTGGCTTGATATTAACTTGTATTCTCCTGGTTTTGCAGATCTATATACTTATTTATAAGGAAGTATCTATAGCTCTGAAAATTAATAGTCTTTACAGTAAGAAGAGACTCCTCAAAATTCACGAGAATGTAAGAGTGTTGCGGTATCCTGATCATCTGGCAGCTCGAATTTACTACTGGTAAAAATTAATAAAATGCAACTCGTATGTTATCATTAGTGCTTTAACAAAGAAGTATTTCATTAATCCTACCTTTTCCACGCCTCGTTTTCTTTTATTTTTATTTTTTTGAAGGACCACGCCTCATTTTTTAAACTTCTACCTTTACTTGACGTTTCCTCCAAACCTTCTACGAAAGTCAGTTTTGCCGAATACCAACCATGAATGGTCTTTTTCTCCAACCAAAGTCAGTTTTTGGCAAAAACTAAAGGTATTGCATTAATAGTATTACCTCAAGATTATCTTATTTTTGGCGAAAACTAACTTCTGATAAAGGAAGTGGAGGATGTTAGAAAAGCTAGGAGTTACGGAAATTTTTACAAAATGGTACAAGGTTTTCAAAAAATAAGCGTATAGAAAAGCTAGTAATTATAATTAATTAGAAAAGTTATGAAGGTGCCCTTCTGAGACTGCTACTACGCAGGTCACACCATGAGAAAATTGTCGTTGTTGACAACCAGATATGTTTTATCGGAGGCCTTGATTTGTGCTTCGGACGTTATGACACAGTAGATCACAAAGTAGGTGATTTTCCTAGTCAAATTTGGCCAGGAAAAGACTACTACAATCCAAGGTACTTAATTAGTTAATTACTTGTTACCATTTTGCTAGGAATCACTGATTAAATGACGATAGAAACCAAACAAATAATTTGTTTTTTTTCCCTCATTATCTCACATGCAGTTTGAGTTAGTCCTATTATGCCCACATTCTTAATATCTATGTTGCAGAGAATCTGAACCTAATTCTTGGGAAGACATGATGAAGGACGAATTTGACCGTTCTAGATATCCTCGTATGCCATGGCATGATGTGCACTGTGCTCTCTGGGGACCGCCCTGTCGTGATGTTGCTCGGCATTTTGTTCAGCGATGGAACTATGCCAAGGTTAATCTTCACATAGATTATACTGTTACATTGCATTTTTTGTTAAGGCTCGTCTATTGTGATTTGTGATCAATTATCTGCATATAACAGAGAAGTAAGGCTCCACATCAGCGAGCAATACCACTACTCATCCCTCGTCACCATATGGTGCTGCCTCATTATATGAAAAGTACGGATATGGATATCCCAACGAAAAAGGAGACAAACTTAAACAGACAAGATTCGGGTTCCTCTCAATCCCCAGAACTAAATGTGCCATTGCTTTTGCCACAAGATTCAGATTCCTTACATGTGTCTAAGTGTGATGGTGCAATTCAAGACAAAAATGATTGGCAAAAGAAAGTAGGAATCTCCTACCCTGAAGTCGAAACCATAGCTCACGGCACACTGATAGATGGATTTGTAAATCAAATTAGCTCTACAGAAGTTGAAAATGAGTGCACAGACACTGCATTTGAATGGTGGGAAAGTCAGGAACGAGGCGATCTGGTTAATTTCTCAAGCGAACCATCATCAATTGGTCCTCGCACCTCGTGTCATTGTCAGGTATCTTTTACTCATGACACTGTCTAGATGAGATAATAATTTGCTAGTCCCTCAATTACAATTGGTTGTTTACACTTTCCTGAACTCTTGTCCCATAATTTGAATAATGTGAACCTCTTATTGGAGCGGAGATTGTACTTGCTACAATACCCAAACAGAAAATATTAGCACAGTGCCTCAAGGGCTCCCTCATATAGTGGGGTACGCGTTGTAGGATGGACGCAACCTTACCCCTGTGTTTAGGATACTGAGCGACTGTTTCTAGATGACCCGTGACCGTGATTAATACTGCGTTGAAAGTGCATAGAGTGATAACAGAAGTCCAGCCACGTTCATCCAGTAATTTTGCTTTGTTCCATCATATTCCCGTAACCATAGAGTCCTGATATGAGGAAAGAAATCACTTGAAATTGATATTCGCTAGTATAGTGAAACGCAACATCTGTTGTAAATCGTGTCGTCAATGTGTCCACTTCACTTTATGAATCACAAATAGCATCTTTTCCTCGGACTGGTCCTATAGGAGAAATGTCACTGTTTAAAGCCTGCATATCTTTTTCCTTTTCTTGAAATACTCGGCTGTTCAATTTTTTGTCCATTGGGTGCTATGAGCCAATGATTTGTTGGAAAGACCAACTTTTTCGTTAAATTAACTGGAGTTTAAAATCAATGATGCCTAGATTATCAGGAGCGTCAGCCAGTGGTCTGCTGGAACAAGTCAAGATGAAGATAGCATTCACAAAGCTTACTGTTCGCTTATAGAGCAAGCAGAGCACTTTATCTACATTGAGGTAAGTTATTCAATCTTATGAAGTACGAAGTATGTTTTTCAGAAGCAGTTACCCAGATGGCTGCATTGGTTGTAACTTGTAGAACTCCTAAACATTGGCAACTTGTTAACTGTGGGCTGGGAGAGTAGGTTGCTACTGCATTTAAGTGTCTAGCAGAACTAGATTTATGCAACTGTCCAATCATTTTGTTTAAGCATTTACCAGATGAACTTAAGTACTTTAGCTCTACAGTTCATTTCCGAATGCCTGTGTAATTATGTGGATTTCTCATTTTTGACCTTTATATGTTTTTTTTTGGGTGTAAAGGAAGACATAAGAACACTTATGGGATTGACAGGTTTTTGTCCTAGGTCATGAGTCACCGCTCGATGACTTTGTAAGCTAGCTAACGCTTTCTTTTGGGACTTCCATAAGTTTTAAGTTCTAAAATATGCACTCTCTTTCGGCCAGTCAGTTTTACTGGGTGGCGTTGCAGTGGCGGAGGGTTGTAAGAGTTGCTTGAGTGCGTACAAAAGAACTGTTTCAGTCATGAAATATTTGACAAAGAAAAACTTCAAATGGAGTATATCAGCATTCGTTATATTGATGCATACTCGATATGCCTATTTGCCTAATTTTCTTGATCCTGTTCTTACCTGAGCTCTGATATGAAATTGTCGGTAAATTTATCACTAACTTTAGTGGATACCACATGCTGACATCATCTTTGCTGTTCCAGAATCAATTTTTCATATCAGGTCATGAGGGAGACACTACCATACACAACCGAGTGATGGAGGCACTATGCAATCGTATACTCCAAGCTCACAAAGCACAGAAATGTTTCAGGGTTATCATCGTCATACCTTTGCTACCCGGATTTCAGGTACAAATTTTTAATTTTTAATTTTGCCTTCAGATCGCTAACTACGGTGGCTCATTCTCATCTTGGGTTTCGTTCTGTCAAAATTCAAAACCAGGGTGGAATGGATGATGCTGGTGCAGCAACAGTCAGAGCTCTAATGCATTGGCAGTACCGAACCATTTGCAGAGGAGAAAACTCATTGTTCCACAGACTAAGGGCTGAACTTGGGTCAAATACATCAGATTACATTTCTTTCTATGGTCTTAGAACATATGGGACGCTTTCTAAAGGTGGACCTATGGTCACCAGTCAGGTAAATCTTTAGCTTTTTTCCCCTTACTATCTAAGATCTTTTGGATTTTAACAATTTCATCTACTTTTAAGGATACTATGCTCTCTTACGTTTTGTAAAATTTTGAATGGTGTAGCCATCATTTGCATTTCTATAGTAAAGAATGGACACGAAAGTTTTATAAGGATCCTTCAGACGAAAATACGTGTGGCATAATATGGTGGGTTACATCATATTTTAACTTACCTTGCCCGAAAAGGCACGTTAAGTTGTGGCCGTTATAGGTGTTGAGGAAGGTCCATTCAGAAATACAAAATGCCTACAGACCTAGCTAGCTGAACTTAGTAGTAAAGAGAGAGCAGATAGGTGCTCATTGCAAATTAGTTCTCTTTATATTGACTGGGAAAACAGCATGCTGTGTAAAGGCTTCAACAGCCGTTTGAGCAAAATACGGAACATAAATTGCATGTACAACAGATCTTCATTTTCTTCCCATCATATTTTTCATGGTTCCTGCAGGTTTATGTCCATAGCAAGCTGATGATAATTGATGACCGTGTCACCTTGGTTGGGTCGTCCAACATCAATGATAGGAGCTTGCTTGGATCAAGAGACTCTGAGGTACTTCTCGTCATCTTCTGAGTTATGTCCTTTATATTACTTAAATAGCTGTGTAAATTAGCGTGACAAAATTGAAATAGCATGAATAAGCGAATATTCTGAATTTTGAGACTTTCTAAGTTGCGAATGAGATTTTGGGGCTTCAAGTATCTGCAGAGCTGACTGGTTGAACTGAGAGTAATATTCCTTCTTTATAATTTCCCCCTGAGCTAATGTTTTTCTCCACTGACAAAATGGAGCTTTATCAAATAGCTTCGAGTATACATAGTACTTTATTAGCAGTCACGGATATAAGGGTATAAATGATAAAGAAGTAGTAGTAAACTATAGTTTCTATGCGAATCTTCCCCCCGAGCAACTGAGTAGAACGTCTATATATAACATTATCTTTCCCGCATCAGCCAATAAATTAGTGCGGGGTCTGTTGGTTTTCAAGGCAAATTTATTGCCTTAACGCAACAGGTTTAAACCCGTCCCTCTCATTTTTCACTTGCAAGTTCCGCCACTCTGTAAAATATACTGATGTTTGATTCTAGACATTTTAAGTTGTGAGCGAAACTTGGAGGTCACATGTAAGCAGATGTACAGAAGCCAGCCTATGTTATTCTTCGCTTCACCATTTACATCTCAAGAGTAGCTTATGAATCAATATAAGTTTGATAAAAGTTGTCTCAAACTATCTGGAGGTAGAGGAGTGCAACGAGTAATCACTATCAGCCTATCATTTGTGCATCGTACTGTTATAATCCCAGGACATGTAAATATTATCAGCACTTGAGTTGAGTAATGATCTTTCAATGATGGGAAATAGCAATAGTATCAATCACAAGTCCTTCATTCTTTAGTAATTTGAATCTCCATTTATTAGGTTCCGCCTATTTACATGTCTGACTAACAAGCATTAAAGGTGAGGATTCATGTTTACTATCCTTTGTATAGATTGGAGTAGTCATTGAAGATAAAGACTTTGTAGAATCATCAATGAATGGACAATCTTGGATGGCTGGGAAATTTAGCAGGAGTCTCCGGGTTTCATTGTGGGCTGAACATCTTGGCCTTTGTGTTGACGAGGTGTGCAATTTTCACAACTACTCGGTACATTCTGTGAATGAAGTTTTTACTTAAATTAAAAGTGAATGCCACTCTTGCAGATTAATCAGATACAAGACCCCGTGACTGACAGAACATACAAAAATCTTTGGATGGAAACTGCTGAGGTGGGTGAAACTTATAATTCTTGAAAGTTTCATATCAAAGCATATAAGGTCTTACAGGTACCTTGTTGAACCAAAACTCTGGAGCTTAAAACAATCGGTAACAACTGTGAAATTACTCTATGTGATCGCATAATGTCCAAGTGAACGTCACTGGACAAAAAAATAAAAGACCGGAATTTTAGAGTTTTTCTGAGCATCATTTCCCTGTACTTGAAAAGCATTCGGAGTTGAAATAACTATAAGGTCTTACCTACTAGTTTAGTCTCTTCTTTTCAAAATGTCCCTTACTACGATCTTGGCCTGTCGTCCAGTCTTCCAAGGGGAGGGTTTAGGTACTGCCTCTTAGTTGTCCAGATACATGCCTTGTTTGTTTAATTACCTAATGTATTAGAAACCAACTTATACAAGACTCGTTTGCTTACATTCGCGACTCTGTTGTTGGTTATTTACCTACATTAAATTTTGGCTATCTTCTAACAAGGCCTCTTCTCTGATGCTCACCTTTTAGGCAAACTCCGTAATCTATCAAGTCGTCTTTGGGTGTGCACCCAATGATCATATACATTCCAAGTAATATCACTTTTCATTCAAACTTATATTCTTTCTGAATTTGTTCAAATGCTCCTTTCATCTGATCTGTATTTATCCATCGTTTTTATTTATTTGTATGTCAACCAATACAGGCATGCATTTAGACAAAAAATGTCAGAATTAAGAGAGAGTATCGGATATACAACCATTGATCTCGGAGTAGCACCTCGGGTAGTGACGTTATATGAAGACGGACTGCCTAAGGCAGTAGACCCATCGGAGATGTTGAAATCTGTAAAGGGACATGTTGTTTGCTTTCCTTTGGAATACATGAGGGACGAAGATTTGAGACCTATGTTCCATGAAGGCGAATTTTACACATCTAATGAAGTATTCCACTGAATTTATCTTAATCTATTAATCCATTCATTTGTACAGTGTAATTTTTCATTTGTGAAGTACTTGTGCTTATATATATTAACAATATCTCACCAACCAATAATTCAAAATAACAAGATCAAATCTTTACCTCATAATCATATTATTCTTGCTGTCAAATATTTGTAAATATAGCAATAGCAATAAATTAGTATCAATTAGTTGATTGTATAAAGGCTCCTATCCTAATTTAACTCCATAGTTGTACTATATATACATGTAATACTCAATGTCAATAATCATCAATTCTACTGCAAACAACCTTGTCTTATATGGTATCTTCGAGCTCCACACGATCCAACCAACTCCGACCAAAACGCCACCAATTCAAACGCTCCGCCCTTTCCTCAACCCTTTCAATGACTACTGAACTCACAAACACCGCCATCATCAACCCGCATAACACTGATCAACCTCTTACCGCACCAAATCTTAACAATGTTATCAAACTGACCCCCTTGAACTATGTTTCATGGAGGTTTCAACTAACAAACATCTTATTCGGCTTGAGTTTATTCGGATTTCTCGATGGCTCAACACCAACTCCGTCCTCAACCACCATTAATGAGGCAAACCAGGAAGTCCCCAACCCTGCCTATATGTCTTGGCTTAAACAAGACGGGCTCATTCTCGGTGCTCTAATGGGCACCCTCACTGCCGCCCTCCAAACCCTCATCATTCGGGCAAAAACATCTAAAGAGGCTTGGGAAATCCTTGCCCATACCTACGCGAATCCTTCTCGCGTCCACATTCAGCAACTTAAAGACCGCCTAGACTCGATAGTTAAAACCTCGGAACAATCAATCAGTGACTATATCCATTCTATCAAGTCTTGTGTCGATCAACTTGTTCTCATGGGCAAGTTAATTGACCCAGAAGACATAGTTTCAAAAGTTTTAAAAGGACTCGACTATGATATTTATAAACCCGTCATTGACACGATCCGAGCCCGAGACACCACCATCAGTTTTGAGGCTCTTCACGAAAAACTTTTACAACATGAATTATTGATTAAAAATCAACCTACCTCAAATCACTTCAACCCATCTGCTAACGCTGCCTACCGCGGCCACCACCAAAATCGCAACCAAAATCGCTATTTCAATCAAACTCCGGCGAACAACCAGTACGTTGCCCAAAATCAGCCTCTCACCAATTCTACTCCTCGTCCTTTCAAAGGGCGTTGTCAATGGTGCCGTGAAATCGGGCACGTCATTGCAAACTGTCCGTTGTTTCGCCGCCTCTTCCCCAACATTGTCTTCCCCGCGCCGTCCTTCAACCGCCAGCCGACGGCCGCACCTCAGGCTCACACTGCCACCAACATTCAGGCGACTCCGACCCCTAACCCGAACTTTCTGCTTGACAGTGGTGCGAGCCACCACGTGACATTTGATCTGGACACCCTTGCTTTTCACTCTCCATACACCGGCCTGGATGACCTAATAATTGGCGACGGATCTGCAGTCTCGATTGCTAATATAGGTAATTTTCAATTGAATTCACTCAATTTTAATAACGTACTTCATGTTCCCCGAATTTCAAGGAATATAATTTCAATTTCTCAATTATGTCGTGATAATAACGCGTTTGTTGTTTTTTCACATGACTCTTTTATTATTAAGGCGATAGAAACGGGCCAAACTCTTCTCCGGGGCCAAGTTAAAGATGGAGTATACGAGTGGTGTCCTTCAAACCCGAAAGCTTACACTTCTATTAAAGGACCGCTCTCATTATCTTGGCATCATCGTTTAGGCCACCCAACGTATGATGTAATGAAACAAATTAATAAAAATTTATCAATTACTATTCCAGATTATTGTCACTGTGAATCATGCAATCTTGCCAAAAGCAAGAAATTACCGTTTTCGATATCCACATTTAAAACCAATTCCGCACTAGAACTCGTTTTTTCAGATCTTTGGACCAGTCCCGTTCCATCCTACGACCATTATAAGTATTATATCGTTTTTGTTGATCATTATAGCAAATATATATGGATGTATCCACTAAAACGAAAATCCGACACTACTAGTTTATTTTTACAATTTAAAGCGCTAGTCGAAAAATATCTTGACAAACCAATAAAACATTTTTTCTCCGATAATGGAGGCGAATACATCAAATTAAATACCACCTTACTTAATAATGGCATTTCTCATTCAACGTCCCCTCCGCATACTCCCGAACATAATGGATATGCCGAGCGCAGACACCGTCATATAGTTGAAACATTCCTAGCCCTTCTTAATCATGCACATCTACCCACCAAGTATTGGACTTTCGCTTTTAGTACCGCCACCTATCTTATAAATCGACTACCAACTCGATCTCTCAATGGTCGATCTCCTTACTCTATTATTCACAATACCGAACCCGACTACACCAACCTTCACAACTTTGGATGTCTCTGCTACCCATGGCTTCGCCCTTATACAAAACACAAATTAGAAAACCGCTCCGTGCCATGCATTTTTGTAGGATACTCCAATACACAAAGTGCATTTCATTGTCTTGACCCAAAAACCCATCGTCTTTACACCTCCCGTCATGTTAAATTTTATGATGACATCTATCCTTTTGCAAAACTCAACTCGGAACCAGTACCCCCTCCATCAATCGATGAATGGACTACACTTACTATTCCGATTATTCCTCCTGCTGCTAGCACCCCACCATCATCGGTCTTGACCAACACTAATCCCCCACGGCAATCCAAACATCCCGTCCAACATGTCTACTCCCGTCGCACGCCCTCCACAGCTGCTCCGCAAAATGATGCTCAACCCATCACAAATACGGACCCAGACAGCACCCCTTCTGTCGACATCCCTACCGCCACGTCCACTAATCCTTCCGCTACCAACACTAATGTTGCCACTACACCTAAACCACGGTCAAAACCCATCCCTCCTCCTCGCACGGTCAAAACCAGACTCACAAATAATATACGCCAACCAAATACAAAATATGCTAAAACCGCTAATGCATCAACCTTAATTACAAGCCTTCCCAACACCGTCAAACAAGCGCTTGTCCTCCCTCATTGGCGCCAAGCGATGCAAGATGAATATGATGCTCTTGCACGAAACAACACTTGGACCTTAGTTCCACGCTCTTCCGCACACAACGTTGTCGGATGTAAATGGGTGTATAGAAACAAATTTAATCCCGATGGTACACTTAAACAGCATAAAGCCCGTCTAGTTGCTAAAGGTTTCACACAACAACCAGGCATAGACTACACTGAAACCTACAGTCCCGTTATTAAGCCCACCACCGTTCGTCTCATCCTATCCTTAGCTGTAACAAAATCTTGGCCCATTCGCCAACTTGATGTTAACAACGCGTTCTTACAAGGTACTCTAACCGAGAATGTTTTCATGACTCAACCACCTGGTTTCGTCGACCAATCTAAACCAGATTTCGTTTGTCAATTACAAAAAGCTATTTATGGCCTAAAACAAGCTCCGCGAGCTTGGTACACTGAACTCAAAACCTATGTTATCACTCTCGGTTTCAGTCAATCCATCTCCGACCCATCTTTATTTACATTACAAACCACGACCACCATCATATACATGCTCATTTATGTCGATGACATTATAATTACAGGACCTAATTTAACTCAATTACAAGCTTTTATTACAAACCTATCTAACCGTTTTTCACTAAAAGACCTTGGACCGCTATCCTATTTTCTTGGTATCGAAGTTACTCCGAATAATCTCGGACTACACCTCAGTCAATCTAAATATATACATGACCTTCTAGTTAAATACAACATG
This sequence comes from Heliosperma pusillum, assembly GCA_022085475.1. Lineage (NCBI taxonomy): Eukaryota > Viridiplantae > Streptophyta > Magnoliopsida > Caryophyllales > Caryophyllaceae > Heliosperma > Heliosperma pusillum. The sequence goes on from JAIUZE010011081.1 coordinate 47,690, forward strand.
GCCGACGCTAAGTCCATCACTACGCCGATGGCCACATCACCCCCACTCATCCGAGAAGACAAAATGCCCGTTCATGACCACTCAACGTATCATGCCATCGTTGGCAGTTTACAATATTTGTCTCTCACTCGCCCTGACATTGCCTTTACTGTGAACCGCCTTGCTCAATTTCTTCATCACCCAACTGCCAACCATTGGACGGCCCTAAAACGTCTTCTCAGGTACCTCCAAGGCACCCAGCACCAAGGTCTCCAACTCCACAAAGTCACACCTCTGTGCCTTCATGCCTTCTGTGACGCAGACTACGGAGGTGATAAAGATACATACTTCTCGACAACAGGCTACATTGTCTACCTAGGCCGCAATCCCATCTCCTGGTCCTCAAAAAAGCAAACCGGTGTCGCTCTCTCCACCACCGAAGCAGAATTTCGTGTAGTTGCTTCTGTCACAACAGAAACTCTCTGGCTCCGGAATCTCCTCTCTGAACTCCGTATATCTGTCACCCAACCACCTGCAATCTTCTGTGACAACATCTCCGCCACACTCTACGCCAAAAATCCAATCTTTCACTCCCGAATGAAACACATGGCCATCTCCTTCCACTTTGTCAAAGACCAGCTCCAACGCCACAACATCCGACTTGCCCATGTTGCCAGCAGAGACCAAATCGCAGATATTCTCACCAAGCCACTGCACAAATTACAATTTCAAGAGTTACGAAACAAGCTTGGACTTATCGACAGCACGTCCAACTTGAGGGGGCGTATTAACAATATCTCACCAACCAATAATTCAAAATAACAAGATCAAATCTTTACCTCATAATCATATTATTCTTGCTGTCAAATATTTGTAAATATAGCAATAGCAATAAATTAGTATCAATTAGTTGATTGTATAAAGGCTCCTATCTTAATTTAACTCCATAGTTGTACTATATATACATGTAATACTCAATGTCAATAATCATCAATTCTACTGCAAACAACCTTGTCTTATAATATATACAATTATAAATATGGGTTACTGTATTGTTCTTCGTTGGCCGCTGGAGAGAGCAAGTTCTTTTGGTCATGTGACCGAGAAGTTATCGGGAATATAAAGTTCATTCTTGCATCAATACTCGCAAGCTATGTCTTTCATTCCTGAACTTGCACGCATTATGCAGACGACCGATCAAAATATTCATATCCAAAATTGCATTGATGCATAATAAAGGAAACACTGATGTTATTTTTGGTTATCTTACTTAAAGTTAATAGGTACTCATACTACACGACGAACCTGCTCGACCACAATTCCCAAACCATAAAAATGTGCACATTCAATTCCTCCTTGTGACGAGCCCCGGGAGAAGGCACTGGGTGGCCCTTCCGGTACGACGGTGCCCTAAGGAACCTGGTTTCCTGTTCTTGTCCCCAACAACAAGTCCATTGCCATACTCAACCTAATATCAATAGAATAAAGACTACTAATTACAATATTACAAAATAGATAAAGAATAGACTAAACTTACCAATAATACAAGGATTAAAGATGAACAATTTTTTTATTGATCTACTAATCTCCTCTTTAGATGATAATAGAGTGATAATAGGGCTCTAAAATGAGTTTAAGATGAGTAGATCTGATTATGACGACATTTGGATCTACTTATATGGACCTCATAAACCTCGAAGATAAGAATAAATGAAACTGAACAAAAACGTTGTTGAACTGGCGTGACTTAACCAAGTACATACCACGGTCCACTCGGTCGAGTCCCACTTTAACTCGTGCCGAGTGACACAAAACAGACTCGGGCCCAACTCTGCCAACTTAACTTACTTACTTGAGCACAAACCCAAATGACTCGACCGATTCACCCTTGCTCGTTTGAGTACTACAATCTTACTCAATCGAACCCCTAAGAAAAAATACAGCGCCACGGGTATAAAACGACCCGAGTGGAGCGAAATAACGAGTAACGAGTAACGACACTTCTTCCTCATCCCCAAAAATTAGGGTTAGGGTTAGGGTTTTCCTTCAAATTTGGGCAATTAACATAACAAACTAACAATGCATTCATCAACGACGAAGACTATAAGTATGTTCTTTTCATTAGTTTGATTAGTCTCTATTTCAATTGTTATGTCGAATTATTATTATTATTAATACTATTGCCTGATGTAGTATTAGTGTATGCTTGTAATTTGATTTGCAATACTAATCTTCTTATTATATGTTAATCAATTTATAACTTAAGAATATGTTTATTATATCGTTGATTTTCTGCGTTTTGATGTATTATTCTACATCTTTTTGTTTGTAAAATCTGCTAAACCAAGCTTTGATTGTTGTACATTAGTACCAGATGTTAGAAATCTATCGGAATATCGTAATTTGCGATACAACAACTGCAGAACTTTAGTGAGTCGTTTTATTTTGTTACTAAATGCTGAGAAATTTATCGGAATTATCATTATTTGCGATATATGAAGAAGCGCAACAGTTTAGTTAGTCATTTCATTTAATTCCATTATTCTCCGTATTTCCAAGTCAAATATGAAGTAAATTGTCTATTTCATACGCGTTTCTTTTTATTGATTTGTTTGATTTGGTTGATATGCAGGTACGAGCTTTCTACTTATATAAATGCTTTGCTGAAACAATGACTATCGTTTGCTGCGGATGTTTACTTTATCTAGAACCTATATACAATGACTATCGTAGGCTGCCGATGAAGAGGCACGATGTACGTGGGTTATTTGTCTCTTCAGCTATTTATTTTCTCCTTTCTTCCCTTGCTAGCTTTTTATTTCATTTATGCTGAATTGTCTGAGTTTTTTGGAGTTTTTACTGACCCACATGCTCACATTGACGAGTTTATCAATGAACTCCTCAGTAGAGATTAGTCTTGGGACATTGCATGCCTCACATTAAGAGAAGGTCGTTATCTCTTGTCTTCTGATCTTAACAGTACACAACTCAACTGCAGTTGTGTTACTGATATATGCGTGTTTTAGGCGCTGACCTTTGTGATTTCTTGAGGTCATTCTGGCTGTGTATTCAGAGGATTTAATGCTTTTAGCCAAACACACGGGGTAATTCCAAGGGTTTTACTTTTCCTTCTCTCATCAAACCAAACACCTCGTAATTGTATTTCAAGTTCATCACTTCATTGTGTTGATTTACAATTCAGAACTCAATGCAAAGTCACAACTCACAGGCTCGTATTTTTTTTGCTGTTATTTTTTGTTTGCCTTGGTACGGAAGCTGTTTACCATTGTATTTTATACGACACAGACACACTAGTTTCACACTAGTCACACGTGCACACGAGAAATAGATAGATAGATAGATAGATAGATAGATATATTGCTATATTTTCTTCATGGTATTTGACTATTTGTTGCCCTGTAGAGATCCACAGCAGCTTCCAAAAGTAATATGATGATCCAACCAGGTTTCTCTGCACTGGCAGTGTGCAGAGAGAAGTATTATGGGTCGTACATTTGTACTAAAACTCTACTTCGTAGTTACTTTTTCTCAAGCTTTTGGATAGAAAATAGAGTATTTTCAAAATACTTTTTAAGATTCAACCAACACAAATGTTTTCAAAATATGTCCCGATCTTGTCAGTTTGTTACTGTATTTTCTCCTTTTGCTGGGGGAGGGAGGGTTCCTTTGTTGATGTTTTCTCCATTTGGCTCATCAGGGATATAAACTATGATGGAAAACGTGGACAAGGCCGAGACAGCCCTATAGGACAGGGACAGAGACTGGGACTGCCACCATCGTATAAAAGACGGTAGGGTTTACGGCTGTCTTAGGAAAAGAGGAGGGAGGAAAGAGATAGTTGTGAACAGAGACGGTATTGGGGATGTGGGGTAGGCGGAAGAAGAGCCCGGAAGAAGAGCCACTCAAGAAGCTGGAGTAGGAGCAAAGATCGCAAGGAACATGGTGGGGACCACCAAAAGCTGCATGCCAGAGTTCCAAGCCCTAAAAGGCTCGAAGATGACGATAGTGGTGCTTGTGCAAACTAAAAGACGAACAAGAAAATAGAGAAGGATGATGGGACAGATCACCCCGATCCTTAATTGCTGAAGCGAATAAATTACGTGCAAAACTGTAATCTTTGAGAGTTTAGATAAATCACATGTACCTTAGTGTCTGGTGAATATCATCTTTCAATTGTCAAAATAAATGTTCATTTATGATATCCATCATCTCCAACATTTTTACATTAATGATGATGGCTTCTTTTGATCGAAATTTTCAGAAGTAGTTTTTTCCAATCTGGTTTATGCGAATGTATCTACATTTTCACAGTTACTCTGATAAATGTTCATTTACACGGTATGAAATGTTCGGTTTCTTGTTATTATGTGCTACATTTTCAGTTAAAAATATAATACATTATAAAAACACTTTTGTGCACGAGAATAAGAACTATGACACAAACATAATCACCGATAAAATTAAATACCTGAGTTTGGTCGCAGGCCGAGGTAGTCTTATACAAGACTTGCCGCTGGGAAAAAAATGCCAGCTTGAATTAAATTGTGATACATAAAATTCATCGACCTAATACAATTATCGCAAATATTCATATTAATACACTGATGCTAAACAATTTCCAGAATAAGGGTACAAATTTGCAGGATCAGGTTATATTCTCAGGCACCAGAACACCATTCTTGTCGTACCGAAGGGTACCATTAAGAGGTCGACATTTCTCACCCATCAAGATCTTCTTCTTGCAAAGTTCAAATCGTTTGTCATCCTTTTCTCTGCTCTTAATCTTGGCAAGTGCTTTGATCTTCAACCCTGATTTTAATTGCTTGCTTTTCGATTTACTTAAACTTGTTCCTTCAGGAGTTTTTCCACTGCAACTGCTATCTTCCTCTGCTTTCCCCTTTACAGTCTTCAAACCATGCTTCTTGTCCTTTAACAAAGTCGAAAGCGACGATGGCATACAATTTGCACTTACTGAACCCTGCTTAATCATACTGTAATCCTGATCATGTGATTTCTTCTTACTTTTGAACAGAATAGCCATCATTTTCCTTACATTTTTTGGCAACAGTTGATTGCTTTTTTGCGTTCCTCCCGTCTCATGATCGCTTTTAGAACCCGGGATTTTTTCAATGGTATCGAGATTAATCCCGCCCGGGAAAACAATAGAGGGTTGCCTGTGATGCTGTTTCTTCCTGTGAAGACTCTTGATCAAAAACTTAGGCATGAAGCTGATATCTTGATGTCTAGGAACTGTTGAAATACTTCGAGAATGCGATACAAAACCGGGTTTTGGTTGGTTAGAAATATTGCTTCTTTGATGGGAATTTTCTGCCATTTTTCTTGCTGATTTATATATATATTATTTATATTAAGATAACAAACTTGCAAAAATGGAGAAAATGGGAAGAGAGTTATGGGGTGTTTACTGATTATGTGGGAAAGTGGTGAAGAAAGTGGGTTTGAATGAAAGCAAAAACTTAAATACTTCATTTCTGCAACTGCATGTTTTCTTCTAATAATAACAAACGTGAGGAATTAAAACATGACATTTTTTTTTTCAGATTTTCTTAAAGTTGAAAATTTTCAGAATTTGAGTAAAATCAAACTTGATTTTGCTCTTGGTATAATGGTATAATGGTATGTAGCAATGAATCAAGAGATCATGCATTTAATGTTTCCTTGTTTGAGACTCATAATATTTTGTACCTAAAATGCAATGTATTTAGTGGCTAGTAATTAATTCAAACGATAATTAATTCGAAAGTGTTTTTTACCGAGTATAAAAGGTATTGAAAGTTCGTGTTATCCTATATACAAATGCTTATTTAAGTAGGTGTTAATTGTTTTATGCTACTATAAAAGTATTTAGTTAAACAAGATGTAAATACTCCGTAACAAGTTAGTATGATCCACCGAGCAAGAGATTGGTTGTTGAATATAACTAGTTTTAAACCCGTGCAAAAAAATGCACGGGTCCTAATTATAAGAGTTATTATTAGATTAAGAAGTATATAAATGAGCTCTATTCATACATTACGCTAAGAAATAAGACATAGAATAATTCCACCTAATCGGACATGCAACCTACTTTCATGTTGATTAAAAGCATATTTTACGTAATTTAGTGAATATAAACTTTTGTTTCGCAAGATAAATTGTATGACTAAATTTTTTTATATTAAGTATAAATCTATATGACTAAGTTTTGTTTTCCTAATTTCTTTAAATCTTATAAGATATTAAGATTTCAAAAGTAATTTTTTTTGGAATTTTTAGTGTGAAAATTTTTCCTTAGACGAATAAAATAAATTATTATAAATTAAAACCAATTTTTTTATTTACAAATTAGGTTTATTCATATATTGAAATCAAATTGTTTTAAAAAATTAAATTTGTATGGTAGTATAAGAAATGAGAAGAGAGAGAGTAATTAATTAGGAGGATGGAGATGGGGAGGAGAGAGAGTAATTAATTAGTAGGAGAAAGGTGGGACCAATTTACTTCTTTATTTCTTTAAATTTATCAACCAATAGGGAGACAATAAATGTTTGTGCTTTTATGTAATGTAGATAGTAAGTAGTTTTAAACCCTTGTAAATGCACGGGTATGTTATTTCAAATTTTGTTATTACAAAGTTTTACGTTATGAAGTTATATTTTAGATTTTAGATTTGAATTGTAAATTTCAATAGTAATTAGTGTAAATGATGTTTTAGGGTATGGTCAATCGGCCGAGTAGTTGTTTGTAGTACTACAATACTTTCTCTTGTTAGCTAAATTTTATTTTCTAATTTTTCTTGTTACTTGGGTAACTTCATTAAAACCCGGTGCAAATGGTTTAGCATGATTCATTTAGTCAAACTCGTGACAATAAATTTTTTAATCCAGTGCACATTTAAAAGGAAAAATTTGACCCAATTTGAATAGTTGCAGACCCGTACAAATGGTTACACCTAATTTTCATTTAATCAAACTTGTGCATGTTTTTAAAGGGTCTTGAATAAACAATTAAAGTAATTGTCAAACAACTAATCAAAATTTTAATTAAGTGGCGTATTGCATCGACATTAATCTGAGAAACAGGCATACAAAATCACCCCTAATGCCCTGAACAACCCCTGTAATAATCTTCATTTAATTAAACACTTGAAAACCCTCTAACTCCACCATTTACATCACTTTATCACCCCTCAAATCCCACCATACCCTCAACCGTCACCATCAAAAGGTTGTTACTACCCAAAATATCTTCCATAAACATATCATCATATGACCTCACATGTACATGATTTATTTAGGATCCTGATTTTCGCAATACACATTTTACTCATCTCAGTACACAGTTAACAATTATACCTTTGACATTTCCCTACAGGCTACAGGGTACCTCTTTCTAACTTCTCTCTAATTTTTTCCAAACAAAAAATATATTTTCTCTAAATTATACATATTGTTCCATTTTACTCTCTCATGTCGTCATCGGGGATGGTTCGCCGCCGAATAGGTCATCGTCGGTCGCCGTCAAGAGGGACTTCACTGGCTTACCGGACCGACGGTGTTCGGGGTGGGTGGGCCAGGGTGGTGCATTGGTGCTGGGTGGTATGTGTTGTTGTTGTCGTACCTGAAACAAAGTACGGTGTACTACAAGAAAGAAATGAAAAACAGACGTTGTACATGGAAACAAAAACAAGCAAGCTATCCTCCCTCCATCACCACCACCGGCATCACCTCTATCGACGACAAATTTTAACGGGTCACCTATCTTCCTTTTGGTCGGCGATTATGCTACCTGCCATCGTCAACCACCTCAGTCGGCCACCGGCGACAACCATTACCCCCAAACCATCCCATACCATTTTAATCCCTAATTAATTTCAACATAAACTCTAATTAAATAAAAATAAGATACAAAGTTATACTAGCAAAGAGTCAATTTTATTCCTAATAATTGATTATTATTGAATTTAAAACTTAATCTATGGCGTAATAGTTATTCATAATTGAAGAATTTGAAGAAGGTTAATGATTGAACAATAGAGAAAAATGAAGGGAATTAGGTTTCAAAATTTTCAGTAAAGGGTAGTAAATGGCAAGTTAGGTGCAAAATGTACTAAAATGAGCAAAAGATGTACTGTGAAAATAAATTCCGTTTATTTATTAACAAATTTATGTAATTATATCATACCGAGTATACAGAGTATATATTTTCCATGGGCTCAAATATATATGTTGTTCACATTTCTATATATCATACAGAGTATACTGAGTATATATTTTCCATGGGCTCAAATATGTTGTTCAGATTTCTATTTACAGAGTATATAAATATTCCATGGGCTCAAATACATGCTCATTTATATAAAAAAAATCAAATACGACCTAAAAGAAAAAAGATAGGCAAATACTTAAGTAATTACAAAAACTTAAGCAATTACTAGTTAACTACAAATTTGCTTAATGATAATCAGTATTATAGAATTGAAAATTCAATTAACTACTTAGAGAAGAAAATTAGGCAAATGTTTTAGCAATTACAAAAACTTAAGCAATTAAACAACAATTAATAGTAAACGATTTGCTTAACAATAATCGGTATAAGTGAATTGAAAAACTCAATAAATTACTTGAAGAAGAAAATTAGGAAAATGCTTAAAGCAATTATTCACTAATTACTAAATTAAAAATTCAATTAATTAGTGTATTAAGATTAGGCAAATACTTGATCAATTATAACAATTAAGCAATCTCCTATATATAAAAGCTGAGTTTTTTTCCAGCCTTTCTATTGGCTGGATTTCACCTTTTTTTGCAACTAGGACCCACACATTTTCCACAGCATTTAATTACTCTCTCCTCCCCACGAGAATTATTTAAACTGTAACATACTTTCATACACCAAGTTTATAATACATAAACAATCTACATGTAGACAACAAAATAATTAAATAATTTTAATAAATGTTGTTTTTTTGTAATATGATGTAACAAATCTAGAGATGGCAAGCTAATAAATCAATAACAAAAATAAATACTCACATAAATATAAGAGAACCGATTAATCAAGAAAAATAAAATTCTCAAAATAAACCGATTTAAGATGACGAAAATTTTCTGTAACGTTAGAGGCATTTCAAAAAATAGTACAAATAAATATTAATAATGAATCATCAAATACATGTATAAAACTTGAAGTAGTTAAATATAGAAAAATATGCATAAAAATAATATGAAGCAATTAAAGTTGATAATAAATAGTGTTTTTTGTAAAATACCACCTATTGAGTCCAATTTTTTACGTTTTACCACCTATTGAGTCCATGTTTTCATATTACCACCTACTTTTAACCTAAACCCTCACAATCAACACCTAAATTACGTTTTGATGACGGTCTTTCTTATTTTTCGTCTCGCTTACATTTAATCGTCAATCGGTTATTTCTTATGACCAAATTACCCCTCATTTACACTCACTCACTCACCCCCTTCCCTCCTCTAATTCATTATTACACTCACTCATTCTTTTCCCTAAATCAATTAAATCCTAATTGACTTACACTAGAACCCTAGAAATTGATTTCTGGGTTTTATCGTCATTGGTAATTTGAGAACCCACCATACTCATCAATTTCTCCATCTTCGTCATACTCTGCAGAATCCACCATAGCCAACATATTGTAAGGTAAGTATTAATTATGTAATTGTTTAATTGATTAGGTAACTCGTGTATACTTGATTATCCCCAAATATTATTATTCATAAACCCTAATTAATTAATTCTTATTGTAGGATGTTTTCTTCTTATAATGTTGATGTGAGATACTATCATGGGGGTAAGTTCGATACCGACACTAAAGGAAACATAAGGGACCTGACAAAAAGAAACTTCAGACTGTAAGTTGCAATGGCATCACTCAAATTTGATATCAGCAATTACTGCAGTGCGAAATAATTGATCAAGATAGGAGTTTAGGGTTTAGGGTTCATCAACTTCAGGATTCATCAACTTCCTGACAAAAAATTACATACCTGGGTTAGGCTGAAGAAATAACTGATGAACCCTAATAGTGTTGTTGATGAATGAGTTTGAGTATGAATGATTTCAGGTTTGATTTGGGAATTAGAGGGGAGTGTGGGTTATAAGGGGTGAGTGAGTGAGTGTAAATAAGGGGTAATTTGGTCATAAGAAATAACCGATTGACGATAAAATGTAAGCGAGACGAAAAATAAGAAAGACCGTCATGAAAACATAATTTAGGTGTTGATTGTGAGGGTTTAGGTTAAAAGTAGGTGGTAATATGAAAAAATGGACTCAATAGGTGGTAAAACGTAAAAAATTGGACTCAATAGGTGGTATTTTACAAAAAACACTAATAAATATGATAATATAAATAAACCTCAAAACTTAGATAGAGTTTCCCTATATTTTATCATAAAATAATCCATGAAAATTATTTTACTAAAATGAACTAAAATCCATAATTTTATTTGAACTTAAATATGATTATTGAGGATGAGAAAGACCGAATAAAGAAATATTGAGAGAAGGGAAAAAAGACATTAAACAAAGGAGGACTTGAGCAACGACAAGTGAGCACACACAAAGGAAAAGTTAGGGTTTTTGTTGACGACTAACGATAGTGGGATACTTGACATAATGACATACTATGGAATAATTAACGGAAAATTCACATGGTACCCTCGAGGTTTGCCATTTTGCACGAAATACCCAAAATTTTGATCTAGAAAACTTTAAGAGGTCATAACTCGTGTTTACGAGATCAGAAAGTGACGATTTTTTTTTCAAATCGATCGTCTTTCCAAGTACTACAATTTGAAAAAAAAAATTGTCGAGTTCGAAATTCGTAACCAAGAGATATGCTCGCTCAAAGTTTGTTCGGTCAAAAAAACTTTGACATGCAATAACTCCTAGCTACGGGATCCAAATACAATAATTTTTTTTTTCAAATCGTAGTTCTCGGAAAGATGATCGATTTGAAAAAAAAATCGTCACTTTATGATCTCGTAAATACGAGTTATGACCTCTGAAAGTTTTCTAAATCAAAATTTTGGGTATTTCGTGCAAAACGGCAAACCTCGGGGGTACTACGTGAATTTTCCGAATAATTAATCAAGGGCTTTGTTCAGCCGCGTATTTGTCGCACAAGCCCAATTGTATGATGACATAATGACATAATGACATTTGAAGTACGACATATTCCTAAAAAAAAGTACTATGCTATAAAATTTACGAATTCTTCTTTAATACGGTTATTATTATTCGTCTTAAACAAGATGGGTTATATATATTCATGTTGAATAAATATAAAACATGAATTTATTGAAAAAGGTAAAAGATTTTTGTTATATACGATTTATACGTAGGGTTATATATTTTGTCCGTTTATATTTAAAATGAGAACGACAATGAATAATACTTCTTCGTATGGCTTTACATGGTTAATAATATTCGTACTTTTTAGCATAACCATATATCATTTACAGAGTACTACGTAGTATATTCTATTTACTATATATATCATATTTTTTTGGCACACACAAATACGGCATGTAAAACAGGTTGGACGAGCGGGTTACAGATTTAGCCACTTTGGGTTTGAGTAAAATACATGTTGAGTTAATTTCGGATTTGCAAAATACATGTTTATACGGGTTTAGGGTCGAGTTTCAGATCAGAAACGGGTCTGATTAACGCACTTTTACAAATGTTTATTTTCTCTAATTTTAAATAAACATATAATTATTCTTGATTTTATATTTATTCAATTTAATATATCATGCATGTTTGTAAGAATACGCATTTTTTGTTTGATATATTCAATATTGCAATGTTATACGAAGTATTTGACTGATCTGTTGTGACATGTACGTCACAAACAATAACTATATTTATACGGTAATCATTTTAGCATTTAATTATTTGTTAAAATTAAACTATGTGTTAAAATAAAGAGTAACATATTTATTACAATTTTTTTAAAGTTTAAATTAATTCTATAATTTTATATTAGTTTTATTTACTTTAAACTCAAATTTTTAATAAATTTTACCTATTTTCGGGTTGGTCACGGGTCGTGCGGGTCTTGACCCTAAATATTTGGGTTATTAATAGGTCGGGCCGCCTTCGGGTTTAATTTAGGTGAAAAGGACGGTTTTTTTTTACCCATTTCGCTTGGCTTTCCAGCTCGAGTCATCGTTTGACAGGCCTTCAATTTAGTCTGAATTTCAGTCAATTACGACCATTGAGCGATGTACCATAATATATGCATTGGTATAAATCGGTTTAATGTCAAACTACAAAACTAAGCTGACTTGGGCAGTCTGTATGGGTTTTGACCACGTGTAGCTTAGATTTTCTTTCTCTTAGTAATCATTTTATATGATTCTAAATTATATAAAAACAGAAAATATATAGACACGGGTTTATTATGTTCTAATGATGTAATTATTATTATTATTATTATCATACATAATATTATTCAATTATTCATTCTGATTCTTATGCAAAATATATTCGAATCAATCGAAAAACATATTTAAAATATCAATGTTTTTAAAAGCAATCTCGTGCATTTTTGCACGGGTTTAAAACTATTTATTAGTAAGCTGCATAATTAGAGAAAAATGATAATGCTGAAAAAAAAAATCATAACAATAATTTGAGAGAAAATGATAAGTATGAGAAGAAATGAGTTAAAATTTGAGAACGCGGTGGAAATTGTGATTGAAACAACTAAAATCACCCTAATCCTTATTTAGTGTGTGTTTGACCTAACTTTTCAAAGTGTATTTGGACTCAAAAACACTTTTTTGGCCAAACACCACAAAAATTTAAAAGCTAAAAAAAGTTTCTCAAAAACTAAAAAGTCCCTTTTTGTCCATAAAAATAGAAGCACCAATTTGGTGCTTCTAGTTTTGAAAACTCATTTTAAAAAATTAATCTCATAAAATAGAAACTCATTTGTAAGAATTTAGGCTAAACATGCTCTTAAATATGTTCTTCCTTAAAACGGCCCTACAACAATACAAATAGGAGAAAAATGATTATACATCGGAGGTACTACCTCAGAATAGTATGATTTTGAGTTTTTGTGCATTTTTTTGAGCTTTTTAAAGTTTATAAATTAAATTTTATATCTTATATATAATGTTTTTTGAGTATTATTGTAATTTTTTTGAGCTTAATGTTTAAATTAATAAACTCAAAAACTTTATAGTAAAACTATACTATACTCAAAAACTTTATTGTAAAGCTCAAAAACTATATTTTATGTGGTAGTACCTCCGAGGTACAATCCACTTACTGTACAAATAGCATTAACACATTCACGTAACACAAATTCTCACTAAGACGACACTATTCAACATTCGAGTTGTATCATACCACTTATGTAATAAGACAAATCACAAATATATTGTTTTTGAGTTGGTATCCCTTTAGACGGGGTAATTTTGGTATGAACCAATAAGACGAGATTTCGTACCCCCAGTTTACAGCTAAATGTAATCACATTTGAAAACCAAGTTACCATTAGTTGTAAGTCTGTAGCAATACCTGAATCATAATAATTACATTTCACAATAAAATGGACACAAAACCCCGTCTTAAGGTTCAGACCAAATTAAGTCCTTCTGAAACAAGAATTAGTAATTATTTCTTCCTTACACATTCATATATATATATATATATATAGAGAGAGAAAGGTTCAAATGAGTCCTTCATATCTTTTGAGTCCCTAAATCCTATTATGAGCCCTTAGATCTTTCAAGTTGGGTGGTTGAGATTAAAAGCAAAAAGTAATCATTACACTAATTTCTTACTTATACACTAATTAATTATCTTTCTCTCTCTAGCTTAAAGTTGATGACATTTTAGTATTTTTAGGGTTTAACTTTTGTTTTCAAGGGTAACTTTTGTTTTTTTTTTACGAGTGTGCAGTTTCACAAGTGTAACTTTGATCTTTTACGAGTGTAACTTTAATCCAAAAAAGTGTAACCTTTTACTAAAAAATGATTTTACGACAAGATTTTGACATTTTACGTATTTTCAGAGTGTAACTTTAGCCTTTTACAAGTGTAACTTTAATTCAAAAAAGTGTAACCTTTTACTAAAAAAATGATTTTACGACAAGATTTTGACTTTTTACGTATTTTCATAGTGTAACTTTAGTCTTTTATAAGTGTAACTTTAATTCAAAAAAGTGTAACCTTTTACTAAAAAATGATTTTACGACAAGACTTTTGTTTTTTTACAAGTATGCGGTTTTACAAGTGTAACTTTGATTTTTTACGAGTGTAACTTTAATACAAAATAGTGTAACTTTATGCTAAAAAATGATTTTAAGACACGGTTTTGACATTTTTTGTATTTTTAGAGTGTAACTTTACACTTTCACAAGTGTAACTTTAATCCAAAATAATGTATTTTTATACTGAAAAGTTGTTTTACGACAAGTTCTTGATAGTGTAATTTTATCTTTTTACGATTGTAACTTTAGTTAATAATAATATAACTTTAGTCCATTGAGGGTGTAATTTCAGTCTACCATAACTTTAGTCCATTTAGTCCATTGAGGGTGTAACCCTTAGTAATGTAATTTAAAGTGTAACTCTAGTCTTTTCAGAATGTAATTTTAGTATATTGAGAGTGTAACTTTAGTCGGGTTTAATTTCAGTCTACTAACAACCCGAATAATTTTGTCAGAAATCTACTTTTTATTTAGTAGATCTAAAAGTGGAGAAAAAGAAATAAAAATAAAGGAAAACAAAATGTAACACTAAATCTGAAAAAAATAAAATTAAAAGTTATACTAAATATGAACAATAAATCAATGGATCTCAAAAAAAAAAGTAAAAAAATATTAAATCTGAAAAAATCAGAATAAGAACAAAAAAAAGAAAAAAATGAGATCTAAAAAGTCATACTTTAGTTCATTAAGAGTGTAACTTTAATCTATTGAAAGTGTAACTTTAGTGAGTTTAGTCCTTTAAGTTTGTCAGTTCAGTACACCAATAGTACTATGTACTAAATCTGAAAAAAATAAAAAAAGTAAATCTATAAAAATAAAAACTAAACTCATACTAAATATGAACCAAGATCTAAAAAAATGAATGCAAAGGATAATACACCACCACCAGTCACGGCCTTCACCACCACGAGGCAACACCTCCCTCTTCTACTGCCTTCTTCTTTGCTTATCCTCCACCGCGGCCGCCGCCTCTCACTCGTCTCCTCTTCACAACCTAACAAATAGAAGAGTGAGAAAGAAGAGAGAAAGGAGTAGACAATATAGGAAGCGGGGTCGCGGTGGAGGAGGAGCAAAGAAGAACGGTGGTGGTCGGCGGAGAGGAGGAGGTAGGGCGGCGGTTGACAGGCGGCAGGAAGGAAGACTGGAGGAGGCAGAGGAGGGTGGTGGGAGAACGACGGTGAGATACGAGGAGGGCGGCGGGATGGCGGCAGAGGAGGAGGAGAGTGGTGGTGGGAGAGGATAACGGCGGTGGGAGACGAGCAGTTCGGCGGTGGTTGTTTTTTTGGTGGGGACAATGAGTGGTGGTGGTAGTGGTGTCGTGAGGACAGTGGTGGTTGTTATTGGTGGTTAAGGGAGTTTTTTTGGTAGATCTAGTATTTTTTTAATAGATCTAGTTTTTTAAAAAAAAAAAAATTGGGTTTTTTTGGTGGCCGACGGTGGGAGGTGGTGGCCGGTGGTGGCCGACGGTGGGAGGTGTTGGCCGGCGATTGAAGGTTGTGAAGAGGAAGAGAGAAAGTGAGTGAGTGAGGGGATTTTAAGATAAGAGGGGAAGAGATTTTAGAGAGAAGGAGGAGTGAATTTTAGAGAGAAGGAGGAGTGAATGAATTGTGAGAGTAGTGAGTTAGAGGGAAGTAGATATTAGACCATCCGCATCCATCATCACATATTTTCCATCACTTTACTCTTTTTCATCATTTCTCTATCCTAATCACCTATCCACCTCACCTGTTCTCCCATCACCAAATTATACTCATTTTCTCCCACATCAATTTAACCATCAAGTTTTTCTCTTTCTTACTTTATCCTACCCCACACATTTTTTACTTAACAAAAACCTAACATTAACACATTAACTTCATTTTTATAATTGTTTAATTTAATTAATAATCATAATTAGTTAATAACCGTAATTATTAATTACACATTTAAAAAAAGAGAAAACTTTTTTCATTAAAAAATTGAAGACATTACAACTTCTAACACAATAATACATATTATAAGAAGAAACTTTGAGTACAACTTGTCGATTTAAATACTAGAATTTGCAGCACCAAACTGTTGCCAAATATGATCAACTAGATTTTTTTTTAATGACAAGTGCGTGTTTCTAGAACGCAAATTATCGCGATTTACTATATATCTATCAATTTCAAGCTGATATCCCGCTCCGTATTGTGCTTCTTGAACTTGTGAATTGAGATTCTCATACTCTGAATAATCTGCATAATTTGCGTAAGTATCACGTTCATCTTCCACTATCATGTTATGTAGTATAATACATGTCGTCATTACCTTATTCAACATGAACTCTTTCCATGTTAAAGCTGGTTTTCGAATAACTGCAAATCGTGCCTGAAGTACTCCAAAAGCACGTTCCACATCCTTTCTTGCCGCCTCTTGTCTTTCAGCAAACAACTTATCCTTAGGTGTTTGTGGAAGAGAAATAGATAGTATAAAAGTTGACCATTGAGGATATATGCCGTCGGTCAAATAATAACTCGTGTCAAACTGTTGACCATTAACGGTATAATTAACCCGAGGAGCTCGCCCATTTAATATATCATCAAAAACAGGTGACCGTTGTAACACATTTATATCATTACACGATCCAGGTACACCAAAAAAAGAATGCCATATCCATAAATCCTGCGACGCAACTGCTTCCAGTATCACAGTCGCTTCTCCACTTCGTCCTTGAAACTGGCCTCTCCAAGCCTTAGGACAATTTTTCCACTTCCAATGCATGCAGTCAATACTTCCTAACGTGCCTGGGAATCCTCTATATGCTCCAACCTGTAGAAGTCTTTGAAGATCCTGAACATTTGGACGCCTTAGATACTCATCCCCAAATTGATGAATAACAGCTTCAAGAAATCTAACTAGAACCTTCCTTGCTGTTGATTCTCCAAGCCTCAAGTACTCGTCCACTCTATCAGCAGCCTCTCCATATGCTAAGAGACGAAGTGCTGCTGTGCACTTAATTAATGGTGACAGACTCAACCTACCTGTAGCATCAGGATTATGTTGAAAGTGCGTATCATAAGCTCCTACACCCTCTACAATACGCATGAACAAAGGTTTGCGCATTCGAAACCTACGTTTAAACATGTTTGGAGGGTAAACTGGGTTTTCAGAGAAACAATCGTTAAAGAGACGGTCATGGCCTTCCTCTCGGTTTCTCTCAATATATGTTCTTTCTTTATTATTTGACATATAATTTACCAGTATAAGCGGTATTACATTATTTGCCATATAATTTACCATATACCTGACTGCTTCGTATGTTGCAGCTCTTTTTTGCATTCGCCTCTCCTACCTAGCATTCTCTTCGGAAGAGGTTGATGACGAGGAAGATGATGGTGGTGGTGAGCCTGAGGGAGAAAGAGGAAATGAACTCGAGGACCACATTTTTTGGTTAAATATGAGAATAGTTTAGATTTAGTTGAGTGATTTATGTGATAGTGAGGGTGGCCGCTTTATTTAAAGAAAATTAATGAGGATAAGATAAGGTTTTATCTTGATAGTGTAAGATTTTCTTTGGACATATGTCGATAATGTAAGATTTTATGTGGATAAGAGATAAGATAAGGTTTTGTGTGGATAAAGAGTTATATTTCTAGATCTTTATTTTATAACATAGATATAATTATTATTATACAAATAAATACATAAAATTTAATATATTACATTACAAGACAGTATCTTACACCATAGAAATACACAACTTTATAATAAAAGTGCATAATATAAACTAAACTACTACGAAATACATTACTTTCTAATAAAAGTGCACAATATAAATTAAAATAGTACGAAATATATTACTTTCTAATAAAAGCGCATAAGAAATTAAACTAGAACGAAATATTATAATAGTTCTCTTATGAGTTTCGCCTTCATCTCTTCCATTTCCGGAGTTAAAGACGGACAATCCATTAGTTTGCTAAGTATTGACCAATTAAGCTCCTTCTCTTTTACCCTTACTTGATTTTCTTTGACCCTTACTTTCTCTGCATCTATGGCCAGCCTTTTTGCGTCATTATCCTTATCAGCAGTCATATTAAAATTCAAATTCTTAACGATGTTACTGAAATGACTCACCTCTTCAATAACAGTTTTCATCTTTCCCTTACCTTTCTTAGCCGTCTCTCTACCAATTGGACGATTATTAGACGCACATTCATCCTCTATAGAGCAAGCAGGAGAGAATGTTCCATCATTAAGCCTAGTTCTCTTACCACTACTGCCGGTTTCAGGTGTAGAGACATTTGTAGGAGTGGTTGGATCTTCTTCTTGAGCTCTCTTCCCCGGATTGCCGGCATATGGAGCAATTAATTCTTGCCATTTTCTATGTTGTTTTAACATGCGCCAAGCATGTTCGTAGTTGAATTTTGTCTTGTGTAACTTATGAGCCATTTGAATGACATCATCTTCTGACATCCCACTTGACTTCTTTCGATAAGCTTCTGCAATGCAACCACCCTATGCCATTACGGCTTTGCATATACGACGCATTCTGCAACTAAGGGAATTAACATTCTTTTGTTTAAGTTTATGTGGGTTGGCAAGACGAGCTTCTTCATAAAACATTTCAACTTTTGCCCAAACTGCTTCTCTCTTTTGGTTAGTGCCAACAATACTATCTTCAGAGACTTTCATAAATGACGAAATCAAAGCCTCATCCTCATCATTAGTAAAATGTACACTCCCACCCGATAATTGCTCATTGTTGTAATCGTCATCTAATTCTTCAACTTGAATATTACTTTGACGAATATTTTGGTAATTTGGAGGTGTTTGAGAAGAAAATGGGAGGTAATTATTTTCTTGTGAAAAAATATTTTGACTCAAAGGTAAATTATTAATATTAATATTTTGTCGATATGGTGGCCGTTGCGGTGGACGATTAGAATAAACTTGTTGAAATGGATTACTATTATATTGCGGAGAGGGATATGGAATTTGAGAGGGATATGGAATTTGTGTGTGTGACGAATTTTGTCGGAGATATGAATTTTGTGGAGGCAATGAATTTTGTGGTATAATACTACTATGAGTTTGTTGAAATTCATTCCACAATTCTAATACTCTAGGATCGGGAACTTCATTAGGTGGTATTGAATTATTTGGCTCCATAAAATAGATAAATATGAGAGAATAATAATAAGTATGTGAAATTAGAAAATATAGTAAGATAAGTTAAGAGGAATAGATGAGAAATTGTAAAAATTTAACAACTATTTATATCAATATGACAATATAAAAAAAATTGATCAGACTAAAAATAATAGCCGTTTGCAAATTTTAAGCCGTTTGCAAATTTTAAGCCGTTGTTGAAATTAGCCGTTGAGATAGCTTCAGTTGGGAAATTAATTGAAAGTAGCACATTGGGAATTGTTGTCATATCATTAAAATAACATAATAATTCAGACTGGGCCCACAACTTGACCATCAATTTTGTCTTCGGTGTAGAGATGGTCATCACCATCAATTTGGCAAGTGATGATGGATATTTTGTAAAGTGAGCATCACTTTTCACTTTTTGGCATTAATTATACCAAAGTGATGGGCGATGCAAATGGTCTTAGTGATTTAGTGGTTTAATTAGTGAGGATGTGAGAGAAAGTGAGTTAAACACATATTTAATGACCATTTTTGTGTTTCCATCTCAACCATTGATCTCCAAGATCTAAGAGCCTCTAAGATGACTCATGGACTCAAGGTTTTGGGGTGGACTCATTTGATCTCATTCATATATATATATATATATATATATATAGAGATAGGTTCTTATGAGTCCACCATTTTTTGTGAGTCCATGAGTCCTCATCTTAGCCATTGGATGAGGGAGATGGATGGATGAGATTGTAGAGACAAAAGCACACTTAACACTAATCAATTACCTATGCACTAATTAATCACCTTTCTCTCTCTAGCTTTTAGTTAATCACTTTTGAGCACCTTTAAGTATCTGAGATTTATGAGTGTTACTTCAGCCCATATTTGTGAAACTTCAAACTAAAATGTGATTTCGACTATATAAATTTGAATTTATGAAACTTCAAGACAAGTTTATGTGATTTTAGACTATTTATGAGTGTAACTTCAGTCATTACGAGTGTCACTCCAACCATTATTTATGTGACTTCAAACTAAAATGTGATTTCGACTACATAAATTTAAATTTATGAAACTTCAAGACAAGTTTATGTGATTTTAGCCTTTTTATGAGTGTAACTTCAGTCACTACAAGTGTAACTTCAACCATTATTTGTGTAACTTCAAGCTAAAATGTGATTTCGACTGTATGAATTTGAATTTATGTAACTTTAAGACAATTTTATGTGATTTTAGCCTTTTCTGATGGTAACTTCAACCATTATTTGTGAAACTTCAAGCTAAAATATGATTTCGACGGTACACATTTGAATTTTTGTAACTTAAGACAATTTATATGATTTGAACATTTTTATGAGTATAACTCCAGTATTTACAAATGTAACTTCAAACCGTATTTGTGTAACTTTAATTTTAAGACATAAGTATGTAACTTTAAGACATGTATGTTAATAGTATAACTTCAGTATCTTAATAGTGTAACTTCAGTCTCTAAAAGTGTAACTTCAGTCCTTAAAAGTGTAACTTCAATTTTTAATAATGAAATTTTAAGACATGTTATCCTTAGTCATTATTAGTGTAACTTCAGTCCAAAATAGTGTAACTTCAGTCCAAAATAGTGTAACTTCAGTCCAAAATAGTGTAAATTCAGTCAAAAATAGTGTAACTTCAGTCCAGAATAGTGAAATATAAACATAACAAATTTGGAAAAAAAAAACATAAAACATATAAAAAAAATGTGTAACTTAAGCAAAAAAAATAATAATGAGATCTAAAAAAATGTAACTTTATTATTTAAAAGTGTAACTTCAAGGCTTAATAGTGTCACTTCAAGTCTTATAAGTGTAACTTCAAGCCTTAAAAGTGTAACTTCAAGCCTTAAAAGTGTAACTTTAATCTTTAATTATGTAACTCAAAAAAGTCAGATCTAAACATTAAAAACTATAAGAAATAACAAAATTAAAATAAACATAACAAATTTGAAAAAAAAAACATAAAACATATTAAAAAAAGGTGTAACTTCAGCAAAAAAAAAACTGGGTAACTTCAGTCATTATAAGGGTAACTTCAGTTACTAAAAGTGTAACTTCAGTCATTATATGTGAAACTTCAACAAAAAAAACTGTGTAACTTCAGTCATTATATGGGTAACTTCAACGATTATATGTGAAACTTCAGCACTAACAAAAAAAACTAGCAATTTTTTAGATCTGAAAAAATAACAAACATAAAAATTTGAAAAATAATAACGAGATTCTAAAAAATAAAAACATAGAATCAAAATAAAAATAAAAAATAAAAAATAACTTTGAAAAATAAAAAAGAGAAGAAGAAGAGGAAGTAAAATCTGGCGGCTCCACCGGCAAAACCACCGGCTCCACCTTCAACTTTTTTTTTTCCAGATCTGGCGGTGGAGGGAACTCGGTGGAGGAGGGCGGTGGAGGTGAGTGAGGGAGGAAGTGGTGGTGGCGACCCACTACCCACAACCACCACCCGACAACATGACTGCCCCACCAGCCACCACCACCTCTGACACCAAAACAGATCCGGGACAAAAAAAGAGAAAGGAGAAGAACAGGGAGGCGGAAGGCGGAGGGTGGAAGGCGGGAGGCGAAGGGTGGAAGGAGGAAGGCGGGAGGCGGTGGAAATGGAGGTAGGTGTGATTTTTCCAGATCTGGAAAAAAGGGAGTTTGAGTGGTGGCGGGTGGTGTTATCGTGGTTGTTGTTTGAAGTGTGGGTTGTGTGATGTCGGTGGTAGGAGGGGAGGCGGAAGGAAGACATAGGGGTTGTGGGGACGGCGTTGTGGGCGGCGTTGTGGGTGGCTTGCCGGAGGGTGGGGTGGGTAGATCTAGTTTTTTTTTTTGGGTTTTGTTTGGTTGTTTGAATTTAGAGAGAAAAGAGATGATGTTTTAGAGAGAAGGTGGTATTCTTTTAGAGAGAAGAAGAGATTGTTATTAATGAATTGAATTGGGTGGAAAAGGTGGGTTAAAGGGATGGGTGTATTAGTGTGTTTAATTAGTATGGATGTGAGAGAAGTGGATTAAACACCCATTAATGACCATTTTCTTGTTTTCATCTCAACCCTTCATTTCCAAGATCCAAGGGCCTATAAGAGGACTTATGGACTCACCTTTCCTAAGAGGACTTACATGATCCTTTCTCTCTCTCTCTCTCTCTATATATATATA